>JAKSZT010054285.1:511649-537176 GCA_026826555.1 Tolypeutes matacus | reverse complement strand
TCTTACAGCTGAATAGCATTCCTTTGTATATATATCTAGCACATTTTGTTTATCCATTCGTCCATTAATGAACACTTGGGCTGGTTCCACATTTTAGCAATTGTGAATAAAGCTGCTATGAACATTGGTGGGCAAATATTGCTTTCAGTTCCTGTCAATATATTGCTAGTATCAGAATTGCTGGATTATGCAGCAGTTCTATATTCAGCTTCTTGAGACACTGCCAAACTGTCTTCCACAGATGCTGATCCATTCTACATTCTCACCAACAGTGAAGGAGTATTCCTATTTCTCCACATCCTGTTTTTTTTTTTTAACAAATCAATTTTTATTGATACATATTAATGGAGCATACAATTCATCCAAAGTGTACAATCAATGTTATTTGGTGTAATCACATAGCATTCATCACTTCATCATTTCAATCATTATTAGAGCATTTTCATTATTTCAATAATAATAATAATAATAAACAGAAAAACAGACAAACAAGACAATTCTTCACCTCTCTATCTCTCCATGTTTCCCCTGCTGGACATAGCTGCCATTTCTGGCTATTCTTGCACAGCCTTTCCCTCATTTATTAAATGGTTTTATTGAGATATATCCATATACCATACAATCTATTGAAAGTGTATAATCAATGGCTTTTAGTATAATCACAATGCTGTGCATTCATCACCACAAAAAAATTCTAGAACAATTTCATTATTCCAAAAAGGAAAACTCCACACCACTTAACATTCCTTCCCCAACCTTACATAAAAATAATCTAATTTCATCTTTATAAATTGATTTATATTTACATTTTATATAAATGGAATCATACAATATGTAGCACTTTGTGTCTGGTTTCTTTCACTTAGCATAATGTTTTTCGTCTGATAGTAACATTTTGTAGTATTAACATACATTTGTTCAGCATCAAAGAAAAATGATCTGATATATGCAATTTTACCCATATTCATATTTCATATGTGGTTTTACAAGGCTATGCAGTGCCATGCCACATATTTTAGCTTTCTTTTTAGTAACATACATGACCTTGGACTTTCCTGTTAAACCACTTTCATACCTACATAATAGCATTAATATCTATTAAAGTATTTTTATCAAGAAAAGACACTAGATTTTGTCGAATGTCTAGTTACAAACATGATGTTGGGATTTCACCTTTTCTTTTCATTTCCAAAGATTAACACACATCCTTTTTACCAATTCTGCACATGTTAGCCCACAGCTTTCTATTCTCTAAACTCATTCTATTTTCTGGTGACCCATATTCAAGTTAGTAACTCCATGAGATTACACAATATATTTAGTTCACAGCACAATCATACAGAATTTGTCCTTTTGTGTCTGGCTTGCTTCATTCAACTTCAAGTCTTCCAGGTTCATGAATGTTGTCATATGCTTCACAACTTCATTTCTACTTTTGCTGCATAATATTTCATTGTGTGAATGCACCACAGTTTTTTTATCCATTCATCAGTTGATGGATACCTAGATTGTTTCCAACTTTTGGCAATTGTGAATAACACCGTAATGAACATTGGTGTGCAGATGTCTGTTTGTGTCACTGCTCTCAGTTCTTCTGGTTATATATTCAGTACTTGTATTGCTGGATCACCTGGCAAATTTACATTCAACTTATTAGGAACTGCCAAATAGTCCTCCACAGTGGCTGTACCATTCTACATTCCCCAAAACACTGAATACATGTTCCTATCTCTCCACATCCTCCCCAACACTTGCAATTCTCTGTCATTTTAATAGTCACCATTCTGATAGGTGTGAAATAATATCTCGTAGTTTTGATTTCCTTTTCCCTAATTTAGTGAAGCTGGACATTTTTTCATGTATTTCTCTGCCATTTGTATTTCTTCTTTGGACAAATGTCTATTCATGTCTTTTGTCCATTTTTAAAATTGGGTGGTTTGTCTTTTTATTGTTTCTATAAAACATCTCTTTATATATCATGGATATTAAACCCTTATCAGACATGTTATTTCCAAATAATTTCTCCCATTGAGTCTGCTACCCTTTCACCCTTTTGACAAAGTCCTGTGAGGTGCAAATGTGTTTAATTTTGAGGAGGTCTCATTTATCTATTTTTTCTTTTGTGTTGTGTGCTTTGGGCATAAGGTCCAAGAAACTACCACCTACCTCAAGGTCTTTAAGATGTTTTTCTACATTTTCTTCTAGTAGTTTTATTGTCCTGGCTTTTATATTTAGGTATTTGATGCATTTTGAGTTGAAACTTGCAGAGGGATTGAGATATGGGTCCTTTTTTATTCTTTTCATTATTGATATTCAGTTCTCCCAACACCATTTGTTGAAGAGACTGTTTTGTCCTATCAACATTGACTTGGTTGGTTTGTCAAAAAACAATTGACTGTTGAGGTGAGAGTTTATTTCTGAACTCTCAATTATTTCACTGATTGATGTGTCTGTCTTTATGGCAATACCATGCTGTTTTAACCACTGTAGCTTTATAATATGTTTCAAGGTCAGGTAGTGAATTTCCTCCAACATCACGTCTCATTTTTAGACTGTTTTGGCTATTCAGGTGCACTTTCCCTTCCAGATACACTTGGCAATTTCCTTTTCTATTTCTGTAAAGTACACTGGTGGAATTTTTATTTGTGTTGAATTGAACCAATAAATCTGTGTGGGTAGGATTGAGATCTTTACAATACTTAATCTTCCAATCCATGAACATGGAATGTCTTTCCATTTGTTTAGATTTTCAATGATTTAACACTGTTTTGTAGTTTTCTACATATAGTTCCTGTACTTCTTTGGTTAAATTGATTCCTAGGAATTTGAGTCTTTTTGTTGCTATTGTAAATGGAATTTTCCCCCTGATTTCCTCCTCAGATTGCACAATAATAAATTACAGAAACATTACTGATTTTTACATGTTGTTCTTATATACTGCCACTTTGTTGAACTCACTCATTAGCTCAAGCAACTTTTTCATAGACATTTCAGAGTTTTCTAAATATAGGATCATGTCATTTGCAAATAGTGAGTTTTACTTCCTCTTTTCTGTTTGGAGGTCTTTTTTTTGTGTGTGTGTGTGTCTAATTGCTCTAGCTAGGACTTCTATCACAATGCTGAATAACAATGAAGACTGTGGCCTCCTGGTGTTTACCACAGGCTGTGTTCTTGCACTGACTGTATAGAAAAAGGAGGCAAAGTGAGCCTACCCCACATACACTTCAGCCCAGGCCTTGTGCCTGGGCTGAATTGTGAGTGGGGGGACATGGAGAAAAGAAAAAAAAAAAAAAAAAAAAAAAAAAAACAATGAAGACTGTGGGCATCCTTGTCTTGTGCCCAATTTTAAAGTGAACGTTTCCAACATACCTCCATTGAGTAAGATGTTGGCTGTGGGTTTTACACACATGACTTTTATCATATTGAGGAATTTTCCTTTGGTTCCTATCTTTTGAAATGTTTTAATCAAGAAAGGATATTGGATTTGGTCAAATGCCTTTTCTACAAGAATTGAGATGATCATGTGTTTTCTTTCCTTCAATTTGTTAAAGTTGTGTATTATATCGATTGATTTTCTTATGTTGAATCACTCTTGCATACAGGAATAGTTCCCACTTGGTCATGATGTATAATCACTTGGATATTTAATTAGATTCTTTTTGCATGTATTTTGTTGAGAATTTTTTCATCTATGTTCATTAGAGAGATTGGTTTGTAATTTTCTTGTAGTGTCTTTATCTGACTTTGGTATTAGGGTGATGTTGGCTTCATAAAATGTGCTGGGTAATTTTCCCTCCTCTTCAATTTTTTGGAAGAGTTTAAACAGGATTTGTGTTGATTCTTCTTTAAATTCTTGATAGAATTCACCTATGAAGCCATCTGGTCCTGGACATTTCTTTGATGGGAGATTTTTTTTATGACAGATTCAATCTTTTTAAATGTGATTGGTTTGTTAAGTTATTGTATTTCTTGTAGTGTCAATGTAAGTTGTGTGTGCATTTCTAGGAATTTGTCTATTTCATCTAGATTGTCTAGTTTGTTGGCATACAGTTTCACATAATATCCTCTTATGATCCTTTTTATTTCTGTGGGGTCAGTCATAACTTCACCTTTTCATTGCTGATTGTATTTCTTTGCATCTTCTCTCTCTCTCTCTCTCTCTCTCTCTCTCTCTCTCTCTGTTAGTCTAGCTAGGGGGTTGTCAATTTTATTGATCTTCTCAAAGAATCACCTGTTTTGTTGATTTTTTCTACTTTTTTTCTCAATTTCATTTACTTCTGCTCTAAACTTTATTTTTTCTTTCCTTCTGCTTCCTTTGAGAATGGTTTGCTCTTCTTTTTCCAGTTTCTCCAGTTCAGTTAGATCTTTGATTTTGGCTCTTCTTTTATAATATAGGTGTTTAGGGCTATAAATTTCCTTCTCAAGACTGTTTTCACCATAAGTTTTAATAAGCTGTGTTCTCATTTTCATTCATCTCCATATATTTACTAATTTCACTTGCAAATTCTTCTTTGACTCACTGATTATTTAGAAGTGTGTTGTTTAGCCTCCATACATTTGCAAATTTACTTCATTCCTGTTTATTAGTGATATCCAGTTTTCCTCCATTATGATCTGAGAAGGTGCTTTGTATAATTTCAGTCTTTTTCTATTTATTCTGAGCTGCATTGTGACCAAACATGTGGTCTATCCTGGAGAAAGATCCACAGAGTTTGCGTGCAATGTTCTATATATATCTCTTAGGTATAGCTCATTTACCATATTTTTCAAGTTCTTATTTCCTTGTTGATCTGTCTAGTTCTTTTGTCTAATGATGTGAGTGGTGTGTTGAAGGCTCCAACTATTATTGTAGAGATGTTTATTTCTCCCTTCAGTTTTGCCAGAGTTTGCCTCATGTATTTTGGGATATCATGGTTAGGTGCATAGAAATGAATAACTATTATTTCTTCCTAATGGATTTTCCCTTTTATTAATATATAACGGCCTTCTGTATCTCATAACTTTTTTGCATTTAAAGTCTGTTTTGTCTGACATAACTGTAGCTACTCTTATTAATTTTGGTTACAATTTGTGTGAACTATAATTTTCCAACCTTACACTTTCAGCTGGTTTGTATCACTGGGTTTAAGGTGAGTATCTTGTAAGCAGTATCTGGATGGCTCCTTTTTTTAATCCACTCTGTCAGCATGTATCTTTTGATTGGGGAGTTTAATCCATTCACATTCAATGATATAATTGTAAGTGCATTATTTACTTCCATCATTTTATTCTTTCATTTTCATATGTCGTATCTTGTTTTTGTTTGTGTTTTTACTCATTTGGTTACCCTTTCTGCTATTCTTTCTTCTATACTTGCTTTCAAGTCTCTCTCTCCTGTTTTTTACTTTCAGGTTGTAAGGCTTTCTTTAATATTTCCTGCAATGGGGAACTCTTTTTTTTACAAACTTTCTTAGTTTCTGTTTGTTTGTGAATGTTTTAAAGTCACCTTCATATCTGACAGACAATTTTGCTGGATAAAGAATTCTTGGCTGGTAGTTAATCTCTTTAAGTATCTTAATTGAATCATACCACTGTCTTCTTGCCATCAAGATTCTGATGAGAAAACCACACAAAGTCTTACTGGGCATCCCTTTTATGTGATGGTTTGCCTTTCCTTGCTGCTCTCAGAATTCTCTCTTCATCTTTGATGCTTGACATTCTCCATAGTATATGTCCTGGTATATGTTTATTAACATTTATTCTGATTGGGGTACACTGCGTTTCTCATTCCTGTAATTTCATTTCTTTCATAAGAGTGGGAAATTTTCAGCTATTATTCCCTCAAATACTCTTTCTGCCCATTTTCCCTTATATTCTAGAACTTCCATGATGCATAGATTGTTGTGCTTTGTGTTATCACTCAACTCCCTGAGCAACTGCTCTACTTTTTCCATTATTTTCTCTTTGTTGTTTACTCTCTTCAATTTAAGCTGTTCTGACTTCTAAATCACTTATTCTTTCTACTGTCATTTCAAGTCCCCTATTCTATGCCTATAATGTGTTTTTGATCTCACCTATTGTGTCTTTCATTCCCACGAGCTCTGTCACTTATTTATTCAGGTTTTCAAATTCTTATTTGTGCTTGTTCAGTGTCTTCTTGATGTTCGTTTTATCTCTTTAGCCATATTGCATTTCAACTCTTTAATTTGATTTTGGAAAGTTGTGTGCATCTCATTGATTAGTTCTCTCAAATCCTACATCTCTTCTGTGGCTTTGAATATTCCATTCTTGGGCCATTTCTTCCATTTTCTTAGTATGGCTTATAATTTCTTACTGATGTCTAGGCATCTGATTAGGGTGGTGAGTGTACTCAGAAGTTCAATTTCTCTCTTATTCATACAGTTTTAGTGACAGAAGACTTTGTGTTACTGCTATTTTTTAATTCTTGCTTCAACCTGTTCTGGGTCTTTAGGATTGTCCTGGTTAGTTGCTCAAATCTGGGCCCTAGACCTAATAACTGATTATTGACCAACTTCCTAGGGTCTTGAGGAGGGGGACTGTAAAGTTTAGCAAAAGCCTCTCTTACTTATTTATATTTTATTTCCTCATTTGCACTTCTCTGTTCCACCAGGAGATGATGCTCTTTGGCAGTCCTCTCAAATCAATGCCTGGTCAGAGTCTCTTTTCTGCAACATGAACCAGATCAATGTGGCAGAGGTTCTTACCTGGAGGCTAAGAGCCTCATGATTCAAACTTTCTCAGAGGCAGTTCTCCAACCTTTGATGGCAACCCCCTCTCTTTTCCTCGGTAGGAAGTAATTTCACTCCCTTCTGCATCCTCAACAGCTAGTCCTGGTTAGTAAAGAGAGAGATTGGGAAGTTTGTATCTCTTTAGTCCTTTGCTGGTTACCAAGAAAAACAATGATGTGGCCCCACCTGGCCTGGAAAGGCTCATGGGACACCACAGACCAATTTCGTGGTCAGCTGAGTCAGCCTTAGGCTGTACCTCTCACTCTCCCCTTTCCTGGGGAGGTGGATCCCAGAGGCCCCCTTTGCCTGTAGCTGCCAGCCCCAAGTCCTGAGAATTCAAAAGTGTCTATAGCATGAGGGAGGATGATGGCATTTACAGCTGCAGCTTTTAACTTACAGTTTTGCCATCCTGATTCTTTTCCTTTGTCTTTTCCTCTGGGCAGTGTCCAGACTTCCTCTGTTGTCCTAAACCCTAGAAGATTTTTTTTCCAGGCCATTTCTGTCAGTAATTTAGCTATTTTTCTGGGAGAAAAGAAAGTCCTGTATCTTTCTAATCTCCCATCTTCTTGGAAATCTCTGTTTTGAAAATCATGGCCTTTTTATAAGATTTGAAATGGCACTACATAGTAGTTTTGATCTGGATTTCCCTAGTAGCTGGTGATATTGAACATTTTTCATATGCTTTTTGGCCATTTGTATTTCCTATTTGAGAAATGTCTATACAAGTCTTTTACCCATTTATTAATTAGGTTGCTTGTATTTTCAACTTTGAGCTGTATGAACTCTTTATACAACATGGATATCAAACCCTTATCAGATATGTGATTTCCAAATACATTCTGCCATTACTTTCTTGACAGTCTTTTGAAGAAAAATAGTTTACTTTGAGGAGGTCACATTTATCTATTTTTTCTTTTGTTGCTTATGCTTTGGGTGTAAGGCTTAAGAAAGTTTCATCTACCACAAGAATTTTTTTTTAACAAATCAGTTTTATTAATACATATTAATAAAACATAAATCCATGCAAAGTGGACAATCAATGGTATTCAGTGTAATCACATATTTGTGCATTCATCACTTCAGTCATTCCTAGAGTACTTTCATTATTCCAACAACAATAATAAACAAAAAACCAAAAAAGCAAACAACTTATCACCTCTCAATATCTCTGTGCTTGCCCTGCTGTACATAGCTGCTATTCTTTTTCTTTTTCTCCAGTATACTTGTATTTATATTTTGTGAAAACCATATTACATATGCAATATCACCCCTATTCATGGTTTACATGAGGTTTTACTATCATACACAGTATCATGTTACAGTTCTTAGTGTTCCTTATAGTAATAGGCATGACCTTAGACTTTTCCTTTCAACCACTGTCATATCCATATAATAGCACTGCTAGTTACAAACACCCTGACAAACTTTAACCATTTCTATTCATTTCCAAAGATTTATAAAGAACTTTTATTACCAATTCGGCACAGATTAAGCCCTTAGCTTTCCATTCTCTACCCTCCTTCTAATTTCTGTTGACCCATATTCTAATTTTTAACTCCATGAGTTTACACAATATGTTTTAAATATAATAGTGCAATTATACAGTATTTGTCTTTTCTGCCTGGCTTGCTTCACTCAATATAATGTCCTCCAGTTTCATTGATGTCATATGCATCACAATTTCATTTCTTCTTACCACTGCATAATATTCCATTAAGCGTATACACCACAATTTGTTTATCAGTTCATCAGTTGATGGACATGTAGGTTGTTTCCAACTTTTGGCATCTGTGAATAATGCTGCTCTGAAAATTGGTGTGCAGATCATGTCTCTGCTCTCAGTTATTTTGGATATAAATCTAGTAATGGCATTGCCAGGTCACATGGCAAGTCTGTATTCAACTTCCTTAGGAACTGCCAAACAGTCATCCACAATGGCTGTACTATTTACATTCCCAGAAAGACCAAATAAGCATTCCTATCTCTCTACATCTTCTCCAACATTTACAGTTTTCTGACTTTTTAATAATGGCCCACCTAATAGGTATGGAATGATATGTTAGTTTAGTTTTGATTTGCATTTTTCTAATCACAAGTGATGTTGGACATTTTTTCATGTGTTTCTTTGACATTTTTATTTCTTCTTTTTATTTTCTCTCAGATCTTTTAGCCATTTTTAACTTAGGTACTTTGTCTTTGTATCACTGATTTGTATGCTCTCTTTGTATATCATGGATATTAAACTCCTTTCAGATATGTGATTGCCAAATATTTTCTCCCATTGAATCAGTTTCTTTTTCACCCTTTGGACAAAGTCTTTTGAGGTGCAAATGTGTTGAATTTTAAGAAAGTCCCATTCATCTTTTTTTCTTTTGTTGCTCGTGCTTTGGGTGTAATATTTAAGAAACTACCCTTTACAAGATCTTGAAGATGTTTTCCTACATTTTCTTCTGGGAGTTTTGGGGCTTTTCCTTTTATATTTATGTCCTAGATCCATTGTGAGTTAATTTTTGTATAAAATATAATATAGGGGTCTTCTTTTTTTCTTTTGGATATGGGTATCCTATTCTCTCAGCACCATTTGTTGAATAGACTGTTCTGGCCCAGCTGGGATGACTTGATCACTTTGTCAAAAAATCATTTGACTGTAGATGTGAAGGTATATTTCTGAGTTCTCAATTCAGTTTCATTGGTTAACGTGTCAGTCTTTATGCAAGTATCATGCTGTTTTTACAATTGTAGTTAAGTAATAGGCTTTGAAGTTCTTAAGTGACAGTCCTACAACTTCATTCTTGTTTTTAAAATTTTTGACTATTTGGGGCCCCTTACCTTTCTAAATAAATTTGATAATTGTTTTTTTTTCCAATTTGCAAAAAGGTTATTGGAATTTTTATTGGGATTGCTTTGAATATGAAAATCAGTTTGGGTAGAATTGACATCTTAACAATATTTAGTCTTCCAATATATGAACACAGAATGTCCATCCATTTATTTAAATCATCTTTGGTTTCTTTTAACAATGTTTTGTAGTTTTCTGAATACACATCCTTTATGTCCTGGGTTAAGTTTATTCCAAAATATTTGAGTGTTGCAGTTGCTATTATAACTGTAATTTTTTCTTATTTTCTCCTCATGTTGCAAATCAGTCATGTATAGAAAGGTTATTGATTTTTACATATTAATCTTGTATCCTGCCACTCTGTTGACCTTATCTATTAATTCTATTAGCTTTTTAATGGATTTTCCAGGAGATTCTAGATATATGATTATATCAGTAAATAGTGAAAGTTGTACTGCTTCCTTCCTTATTTGGATGTCTTATTTCTTTAACAGGCCTAATTGCTTTAGCTAGAACATCTACCACAATATTGAATAACAATGGTGACAGTGGGCATCCTTGTGTTGATCCTGAACTCAATGGGAAAGCTTTCAGTCTTTAACCTTTGAGTACAATACTCACTGTAGGATTTTCATTTATGTACCTTACCATTTTGAAAAAGCTTCTTTCTATTTCTATCTTGTGGAGTGAGTGTTTTTATCAGGAAAGGGTGCTGCATTTTGTCAAATACCTTTTCTACATCAATTGAGAGTATCTTGTGATTTTTCTTCTTTAACTTATCAGTGTGGTTTGATTTTCTGGTATTGTACCATGTTTGTTTTAATGTGCTTTTGGATTCAATTTGCAAGGATTTTTTTGAGGATTTTTGTATCTCTATTCATTAGAGATATTGGTCTATAATTTTCTCTTTTTGTAGTATCTATGTTTTGTGTAGTATCTTTATCTGATGTTGGTT
Source organism: Tolypeutes matacus (assembly GCA_026826555.1). Classification (NCBI taxonomy): domain Eukaryota; kingdom Metazoa; phylum Chordata; class Mammalia; order Cingulata; family Chlamyphoridae; genus Tolypeutes; species Tolypeutes matacus. Next base: position 526,654 of record JAKSZT010054285.1, on the reverse strand, counting down.
TCGTAGAATGAGTTTGGTTGCATTCTTTCTTGTTCAATTTTTTGGAAGAGCTTGTGCAAGGGTGGTATTAGATTGCTTTGAGTGATTGCTAAAATTCATTTGTGAAGCCATCTAATTCTGAGATTTTCATCTTTGGGAAGATTTTGAACACTGTTTTAATCTCTTCACTTGTGATTGGTTTGTTGATCTCTTCTATTTCTTTTAGGGTTATTGTAGGTGGTTTATGTGTTTTTAAGAATTTGTCCATCTCCTCTACATTTCCTAGGTTTTTGGCATGCAGTTGTTCATAGTAGCCTCTTATGATCTCTCTTATTTCTGTAGGATCAGTGGTAATGCCCCACCTCTCATTTATGATTTTATTTGCATCTTTTCTCTTTTTTTCCTTGTCAGTCTAGCTAAGTGTTTGTTGATTTTATTGATTTTCTCTAAGAAACAACTTTTAGTTTTGTTGATTTTATTTTTCTTTCTATATTTCATTTATTTCTACTCTGACCTTTACTATATCTTTCCTTCAACTGGCTTGGAATTATTGTGCTGTTATTTTTGTATTTCCTCGATGTGTGCCGTTAGATATTCAATTTCAGCTTTTTATTCTTTTTTAAATTAAGCATTGAGTGCTATAAATTTCCCTTTTAGCACTGCTTTTGCAGTGTCCCAAAGATTTTGATATGTTGTGTTCTCATTTTCATTTGTCTCAAGATAATTGCTGCATTCCCTTGCAATCTCCTCTTTGACCCACTGATTATTTAAGAGTGTGTTATTTAAGATTCATATTTATGAATCTTCCCTTTTTCCTTCCATTATTAATTTCCACCTTCATTCCATTATGGTCAGAGCAAGTGTTTTGTATGATTTTAAACATTTTAAATTTATTGAGACATGTTTTGTAACTCAATATATGGTCTATCTTCGAGAAGGATCTATGAGCACACAATAAGAAAGTATATCATGCTGTTTGGGGGTGCAATTCTTTATAGATGTCTGTTAGGTCTAGTTTATTTATCATATTATTCAAGTTCTTTGTTTCTTTATTCATCCTCTGTTCAAATATTCTATCCAATACTGAAAGTGGTGTATTGAAGTCTACAAATATTATTGTAGAGATATCTATTTTTCCCTGCAGCTTTGCCAGTGTGTACCTCCTCATGTATCTTGGGGCACTCAGGTTAGGTGCATAAATATTTAGTATAGTTATTTCTTCTTGGTGAATTGCCACTCTTATTAATATGTAATGGCCTTCTTCATCCCTTGTAACAGTTTTGCATTTAAAATCTATTTTTTCCAATATTAATATCACTACTCCAGGGTTTTTTTAATTACACTTTGCATTGAATATATTTTTCCAACCTTTTGCTTTTAGCCTGGTCATGTCCTTACATCTGAGGTTAGTATCTTGTACATAACATATAGATGGCTCATTTTTTAAAATCCATTCTATCAGTCTATTTCTTTTGATTGGGGAGTTCAAGCCATTAACATTCAATGTTATTACTGTAATGGCATTACTTACTTCATCTATTTTGACCTTTGGCTTTTTGTTGTCTTATCATCTATTATCTATCTTTTTAACCTATAGTTTGCCCTTTCTAAAAATCTTAATTTCTACAGTCCTCTCCAAGACTCTCACTCTTGTTTTTTCTTTTCAAGCTGCATCACTCCCTATAGTATCTCCTGTAATTCTTGTCTTTTGGTAGCATAGTCTATCAGTTTTTGTTTGTCGTTGAATACTTTGAACTCCCCTTCATTTTTGAACAGCTTTGCTGGATACAGAATTTTTGGCTAGGAGATTTGCTATTTCAGTACCTTAAAAACATGATACCACTTCCTTCTTTCCTCCATGGTTTTTGATGAGAGATTGGCACTTAATCTTATCGAAGTTACCTTGTATATGATGCTTTAATTTTCCCTTGCTGCTTTCAGAATCGTCTCTTTTTCTCTGATATTTGTCATTCTGAATAGTAGGTGTCTTGGGGTTGTTCTATTCAGATTTATTCTATTTGGGGTGTGTTGTCCTTCTTGGATATTGATGTTTATGTCTTTCATAAAGGTCGGGAAGTTTTCAGTCATTATTTCCTTAAATATTCTTTCTGCCCATTTTCCATTAACTTCTCTTTCTTGGACACCAATAATGCATATGTTTTTGTATTGCTTGATGTCATTCAATTCTCGGAGACCCTGTTCGATTTTGTCCTTTCTCTTCTCTTTCTGTTCCCCTGTATTTTCCAGTTCAGATGTTCTGTCTTTGAAATCAGTAATTCTGTCTTCAAGTGAATCATATCTGTTCTTATATACCTTTAATGCATTTTTACTCTCATCCGTCATGTATTTCATTCACATAAGGACTTTTACTTTTCTTTGGAGACTTTCAAATTATTCTTGATGCTTACCCAGTGTCTTCTTAATATCCTTTATCTATTTAGTTATATTTTCTTTCAATTATTTAAATTGATTTAAGAGAATTCTATGATTATCATTGATTGTCTTTAACCCTGTATCTCTTCAGGATATTTGGTTTGTTCCTTTGGCTCAGCCATGTCCTACTCTTTCCTAGTATGGCCTGTAATTTTTTGCTGATGTCTAGCATATGAATATGTTGGTGAATTTACTCTGGTGGTCAATTTACCCAGTTACTATTTTTTTTCACAACTATTCTTTGATATTTGGCTGAACTTACCCTAAGTCTTTAAAATTGCTTAACTTAAGTTATCAAAATAATGCTAAGATCTCACTAATGGAGCGTACATTTTCTCTAGAAGTTAGAGAACAAAGAGTCCCTAGTGCAGTTTTTATCCATTCCTTTTTCAGATTGGCCAGCAGATGGCACTTTTTGGCACACCTTTCCATGGAAATTTATCTCTCTCTGTTTACCTTTGTTTTGTTTTGGCCCAAGCCAAGATTCAAAGCAAGATGTGCTGGCTGAATTCACTGAAGAAAAGCCCCTTGATTACCCCTCCCTTTTCTCTCATAATAGCCAACAGGGGCTAAGGTGTCTGCTCTCCTCTCAGTCAGCTGCAATAAACCAGAGGTTTTACCCCTGCTTAATATATTGGGGTTGGGGAAGGAGGGGCCCTTCCTGACAGCCAGGAGGTTTAGTAACTCACAGGGGTTTTTTTTGTTTCAGGTTCTTCCTGTCTCTATTCATCACCCTCCTGGGAGTTGTGAAATACTGTCCTGGTCTGCTGACTGCCTTATCTGAACCACCATCCCTTTATGGTCTATAATATTCTTTTTAATTTTTACTCTTGTGTTTTCCCTTGCTAGCACACTAAAATAAGATTGATTATTGCCTGTTTTCACTGAATCCTGGGCACTTACAAAACTTGCTTATTAGTTCCAGTATGTTATTTTCTGTGTAGATTCTTTGAGAAATTTATATTGAAATCATGTCTTATGTGAATGGGGAAAATGTTAACTATTTTAATGATCTCTCAGTGTTTTATTATATTTTTGTTCAATAACTAAATGTGTTTGGAGTAGACATTCTTTCCTTGTTACCAATCCTAGGGTGTAAAATTCAAACTTTAAACATTATGCATGATTTTAGCTGTAGAATTTTTATAGATGATCTTTATTATTTTGAGGAAGTTTTCTTGTATTCCTACTTTACTGATTGTAAAGGGAATACATGTTGAATTTTGTTGAATGTTTTCCTACATCATTAATTTTTCTTACTTAGAAATTTAATATTTTGAAAACATAGATTGATTTTCCAATCATGACACATTTGTGCTATCTCAGTAAAAACATTACTTGATCTTCATTTATCAATCTCTGTATTTGTCGCTGGATTCATATTTTTTAAAAGAATTTTAGTATCTATGATTGTGAAAGTTACTTTTGGTAGTTTACTTTTCTATGCCTGTTTGTATTCCGTTTGTTATTGGGAATGCTATCCTCAGGAGATTATTCTTTACAAATGATTGTAGAGCACTGATGTCATTCTTCTTTAAGTCTTTTTGTATTTGGTAGAATCTGCCAGTGAATTTATGTGGGCCAGGAAAAGTCCTTCCCTGACAGTTAGTAGCTACAAATTCAATTTCTTTACAGTTAAGGGCCTGTTCATTTTATTTATTTAAACTTCAGTGAATTTTGTTAGTTTATAGTTTTGGAGTAATTGATTCATTTCATCTAACATCCATTTTATGTTTATGTTTGTCCATAACAGAATTCCCTTATTTTTATTTAAAGATCTGAATTCTTAATTTCCTTAATGTCCCACATTAGTTATTTAGTTCTGATATGATATCCCTTTTTCATTGCTATCAGCTTTGGATTTCCAAAATTGACAATTGTAGAAGTTTGAATGAACTTCCTCTTAACTACCTTTGAAATAGACTTGCACAACCTTCTGGGTATTCTTTGTATGACTTAATACAGGTAGTGCTTTTCCTAGGGCATTTCGATTGTTTTTCCCTACTGTCCCAGCTATCTACAAGCATTTTATCTGCTTTTAAGACAAATGATAGAAGCACAAGCCTGATAAGTTCCCCAGCATAATCCCTCAGACTTCCACTTTATATATTGGCACTGAAAAACATGAACTCTGCACTGTTGTGAGTGGTTTGTGGACCCCAGAAAGTCTTATTCTTAAATAAGTGCTTATGAATCCACTGTTGATAGAAAGTTTTATTAGATACAGTTAAGGGACTTGTTGATTAGATTCTTTCAGTTAAGTGCATTTGATTAGATTGTAGGAACCCAGGGTGCATTTATCCTCTTACTGGCATCCTTTATAAAGGGAGAAATAAAATATGCAGACACAGGAAAAAAGCCACAGAGACAGATGTCCTGGATGCAGTAGCCTAGAATAAGCAGAGCACAGATGCATAGAAAAAGGCCTCAAAGGGGCTGACAGAGAAGGCCCACAGAGAACAAGAAGCTGAAGCAATGAGGCTGGGAGGAGAGGAGAGAGACTAGCAGCCCCTGCCATATGCCTGATTGACCACAGCTGAGCTCAAGGAGAAAGTGAGCCTGGAGAGGATGGCAGAGAAGAGCAGAGATGCCTTTGTGCCTTGCCACATGACAGGGGTCCAGGCTCACCAACAGACCACCTTTGGTGAAATAGCATCTCTGATGATGCCTTGATTTGGACATTTTCACAGCTTTTAAATTGTAAGTTTTTAACCTAATAAATTTCCATTGTAAAACCCAATCCATTTCTGGTATATTGTTCCCAGCTTCTTTTAGCAAACTAAACACACCTTAGTATGTGCACAAGGGCCACCCTGCTCCCTCTGGAACACCCACAATGGAGGAAAAGCAGACTCCACCTCACATGGGGGAGGGTTTGGGAGGGAACAGCGAGGATGCCATAAGCTTCTTCTATTGCTTTTGAAGGTGAGTTTTCTTGATTTAGCACTTGCCTACTTAATGCATCCTTTTTACTGTTTATCACAATTTTGAGGAAGTTTACTGTCCTTTAAGATTCCACTGCCACATTTACATGAGCAGGGTTGAAACAACGGCCACCCTCAGAGAAGACCCCCAGCAATTTTAAGTAGCTAATAAAAGCAGTGGTTAGCAATCAGACAGCACAGGTCTGGAATTTGGAGGACTTGGTCTTTAGATCCCACCCTGACACTGACAACCTGTGCCAGGAGCCAGAGCTGCAGTCCTCAGTGCTGCCTGCCTTGAGGATGGCAGATGGTGCATTATTGCCACTGCAAAAAGACTGGATGCCACTGGTATTTACTGCAATTTAGCGGCATCTTCTTCCTGCTCCTCCCTGGATGTTGCACAGTTTCACTAGACTAAGTTAAAAATAGTAGATTCATATGAAATGTTATATCCCCAATATAACAGAGTTATAATCATTCATAAATCTCCTAACCATGATTCTTCTACTTCTCTTATTTTAACCTATAATTTCAATTTACTTTTTAGGCATATTTCTCAGAAATTTAAAGCCTTTGGATTTTTCCTATGCCGGTGGAGCTCTGAAACCCAGTAAATATGTGGCCAACTCCTACTCTCCCTTATTTGAAGTTTTCTTTGTTCAAAAAATTTTGTATTTTTTTGTATAATTTTACATGTTATTCCAGGCATTACTATTGTATCTATTTCTATTGCTATGCTAAAAATGTCACAAACGTAGTGACTTAAGCCAAAACTTTTATCTCACAGTTTTCAGGATCAAAAGTCAAGGCACAATGTGACAGAATTTTCTGCTCATAATCACAGAAGGCCAAAATCAAGGTATCTTCAGGGTTATGTTTCCTGCTGGAAATATTGTGATAGAATCCACTTCCAAGTTCATTCAAATTTTTGGCAGAATCTAGCTCCTTTCAGAGACTCTAGTGTCTGTTTGCTTGCAGATTCTCAGTTAGGGCTTCACTTGGGTCCTTAAAATCACCTGTATTTATTTTCACATGGCCACCCTTATCTTTAGAGCCAGCATCATTGCATTGAGTCCTTCTCACATATCAAATTTTTTTATTTCCATTTTGGCCACCAACTAGAGAAAGCTCTCTGATTTTGAGGGCTCATGCCTTACATTGCAGCCAGTGGATAATTCCAGATGATATTCTTATTATAAGGTCAACTGTGCCAACTGAAACATAAACATAGGAGTGATCACTTTATATTATCATGTTTTGCACATTAGAGCATAAAATTTATGGTGCAGTATTTATAGACATTTTTCTTGCTACAACTATATACATTGATTTTCAGTCATCTTTGAGCCAATAATTTACCATTTTAAGTTGAATGCAGAAATTTTACCAATGCATTGATCAATTTCTTTCTCAATTTTGATTTTAGTTGTCTTAAGTTTAAAGATTTACATCTATTATCAACCTTATGTAACAATACTATATTTTTTGTGCTTCAAGATCCAAAATATAGTAAAGGAATCAAGAAAGAATAATCTATTATATTAACACAGATTTAGGATTTTTTTTTTTTTTTTGCCTTTCTTTCATTAAAGGTATTCCAGAATTCTTTATAGTATCATTTACTCTCTGTTTGAATAATTTCATTAACTATTATGTTACCACTGTGTTAGCAATGAATTCTTCTATTTTAATTTATCTGGCAATAACTTTATTTCACTTCATTCCAATATTAGTCAGGATACTCCATAGTAACAGAACCAACAAGGAAGCTGGCAAGTCTGAACTTCACTGAGCAAACTCCTATCTGGATTCTCTAATAAATGTGATGTAGAAGTCCTTACTCTGAGTACCCAGGAGAAAATGCCTGACTGGAAATTCCAGCAAGAGTCTGCAATGATGTTGAGACAGAGATAGAACCCACAATTCTCACTTGTAAAACCTCAAACTGATTGGATGAGATTACCCCAAACTGCAAAAAGCAATATCTCTTTGTTGATTACGTATGCAATTAATTGAATGTAATGCAAATCCCATCAATAGTAAACCTTCACAGTAACAAGTAAACTAGTGTTGGATCCAACAACTGGACCAATAACTTAGAAAGTTGATGCATGAAATTAACCATCATATTCCTGAAAAATATTTTTGCTTATAATAGTTCTGGATTAACCATTATTTTCTTTCAGGTATTTAAACATTTTTTTCCACTTCTTTTTGGCCTCCATGGAGACTAATAAGTTTCCATATTTGTTTGAAACATTGTTTCTGTTTATATAATATATCATGCTGCTTTGGTTGTTTTCAAGATTTTTTTTTTTTACTTTTTCTTTAGAATATGGAAATTTTATTATGATGTGTCTAGGTACATATTTCTTTGTTTTCATCTTTGGTTTCTTTAGCTTATGGAAATACTGTTTTTCTTTCTCTTAAATTGGGCACATTAAAGCCATAGTTTCTTCAATTTTTTTCCCAATGTATTCTTTCTCCAATCCTTTAACACTTACTGTGATATGAATGTAAGACCCCACAGGTCCTCAAAACTGTGTTTATTTTATTTTTTGAGTATTTGCATCTCTCATTAAGATTGTATAGTCTCTATTTATCTATTTCCAATTTTCTGACATTTCCTCTGTGATCTCCATATTATTTTGCAGTGTGTCTAATTGTTTTCTTTTTTAGACTTTGGTCAATGATTTTTTTTTTCAAGTCTGAAACTCCCCTTCAATTTTTCCTATTTCTCCTCTTAGACTTTCTAATGTCCACTAATTTCAAGACTGTTTACCCTTATTTAATTGAGCAATTTTTATTGCTGCTTTCAATCTTTCTCACATAGTTTCTGCATTTATGTCACCTTAATATCAATATTTTTAAAATGTTCTTTTCCTTTACAACTTGAAGCTTACCTTGTTTTTTATGTTCAAAGTAGTTTTGCATTGTATCCTACATATTTAAAATGTTTTATAATGTGACTCTGGCCTTGTTAAATACAATGGAAAATACTGAAATTTTTGATGTCACAAGAATCCTCCCAGTTATGTTTATGGTGCAAGTTCAATCCAGGGTACATTTCAAGAATCTGTATAAAAAATTATTTGAGTTTTAAGATTTTAGTTAATTTTATGTATTTCAATTAAAAAAATTCCATGATGAATTCATAAATAGGGTTTTTATTTGATTCTTTCATATCAGATATAAGGTATGCTATAGAAACTCAAATGAAGGCATAAAGCAAAACAAATACCAAATATGTATGATTTTTACTTTATTTCCTCCTTCAAGTGTGTATGGATTTATCCACTCTGTCTAAATCTAAGTAACAGTTATTTGAGCAATTATTTCTGTGAAAAACAATGGAAGGTTATAGAAGGCACATATTGGGACATTGTTGTTTTGGAAAATCTACATGATCACATATTTTGGCATATCCAAAATAGTGATCATGTAGCTTCTAGATTTTGTGGCAATGTTATATATGAAAATGCTGTGGTTTGCTAAAGCTTTGAAGATGACTAAAAAATCAATGTCAGGCTAGATGAATATAGAACAGTAGACCTTGGAATAATACAAGCACTCTGCAGTATTGGTGGGATCACTGCACTTATAAAGAACGGAGAGGGTGGTTGATAGGAAGAAAGAAGATATTGAATGCTAGAATATGAATGCAGAGTAGGTGTATCTTGCTTTGATAATAGTTTATCACATTTAGAGTTAAATGTGATCACCAGCCTGGGAACATATTTGGGGGAAGTAATAGGAATGCACAGATTTGAGGTATATTATAGAAAATATTATATATTATTGTTGATTTGAAATTGTGATTAACATAAACAGGGGTCCAGATGAAAGCTTTTGATTTATAGAAGAGACAGAATGATAGTCAAATAAAAGTTGTAAGTAACATAAAGTCAGAAGTGGCCAATCTCTATTCACGCTGAATGCAAGTGATGAGCTTCATGAAAAAGAAGAGCCTGATTTTAGCAATTTTAATCAGGGTATCCAGGAAACAGTGGTATTATTTTTGAAAATATGTGGTAATATATAAGGTTTTTTGCATGTTTTTATGTAGAAGAGGATGATAATTTCTGTGTTGAACATGCTGACATTAAAGTAATAATATATTCAAATGAATTAGTTAACTAAGATCAGAGATACAGATATGCAAATGTTCTAATTAAAGGGACAGGTGTAAATAATACATGTGTTCATATGAAAAGGAAAATGTGGAAAAATGAAGAGTAAATGGAAATCTTACTTGAAGAAAAGGAAAAGTGAAATTATAACACTAATGAGGCATATGATGATAAGAATTTAGACAGTTAAGGTAAAGAAAGTAAGAGGAATATCTACAGATAGTTTTATGTAGATATAGAAATAGAAATAAAAGCAGATATAGATGAAAATAATATAAAAATATATAGATGATATATATATATAATAATAGGTATAGATATAGGTTTGCTGATGGTTATGGATATGGACATAGGTAACATGACCACAGATACAATATTTAATGAAGACAGGTCCATTTATACCACTTATACCATTGTTATTAACAGTTCTCTGTTTTGCTCTCAAAAATGCTATATTTAGATAATAGTTCTTTTTATTTTCTCAATAAAAAGATGGGTATAATATATGGATGAACACAGCACTAAATATATATATGTATATGTGTACATATGTGTACCTTTCTATATATTTATATGTATTTGTGTTGGTGTGTACTATATAGATATAAATCTAAATGTAGACAATCTTTCTATGAATTCTTCTAATTTTTCCTATGAAGTTATTCTAATTAAAGTCCTAAATAAGTTCTTTGTTAATATTTTTTTTTTGGTGTAATCATGTTTTATGACATAAAACCTTTTGAATGTTTCCTTAACCTCTGTGTTTCTCAAACTGCAAATAATAGGGTTTAATTTTGGGGTGATAATCACATACAGCCTGGAGATGAGACTCTCTACTTGGGGACTGTTGACTGGATGAAGGACAGATATAGGTGAATAGTATGGTACCATAAAACAGACAGACCACAATGAAGTGGGAAGCACATGTGGAGAAGGCTTTGCACTTCTCTTCAGCTGACTGGATCTTTAGGATGGTTGATATGATGTAGATATTAGAGATACAGGTGATCAGAAAGGCACTAATCCCCAAGATCACTTCTACAACTGAAACAAGCATTTCTGCCACATAAATGTAAGAACAGGAGAGCACCACCACTGGTGGGATGTCACAATACTACTGGTTAACCATTTGTATTTACAGAAAGGCAGGTAGAACATGGACATCATATATAGAAGAGAATGAAGAAATCCTGATGCCCAGATTCCAGCCATCAGCTCTGGCACAGTGTACATTGATCATGATGTAGGTGTAATGAAGGGGGAAATATATGGCTACATACTGGTCATAAGCCATGATGGTGAGAAGGAGGACCTCAGTTCCTGCTAGTGCCATGAGAAAAGAGAGAAGCAGAGTACACCCAACAAAATAAAATGCTTTGCTTCTCAGTTAGGAAGTTATCAAGCATCTTGGGAACAGTAGCTGATGCACAGAATATATCTATATAAAGGAGACAAATTTGCCAAGAAATAGTACATAGGTGTGTGCAGCTTTTTCTCAGTACTGATGGTGAGGAGAATGGCACCATTTGTCAACAAGGTGACCTGACAGATGACAACCAAAACCACAAAGAGAAGATAGTACACCTCCATGAGATCAGAGAACCCTAAGAGGAAAAATTCCTTCATGGTAGTGAGGTTGTGGATGTCAATGTCCTTTATCCACACAGGTCTTTCTGGAGCAAATGAAACCAACATGCAAAGGTTAGGGTAAAAAATCTAGGAGCCTATTGAGGATCAATATAGATTGTTTGTCCCTGGTTGAGGATGAATTGTGTTACCACTCTATTAATTACAGATATCAAATTATTAGAAATACTTATAAAAAACACCCCACCTTTTATGATATTTATAGAATATTCATCTCAATTCTTTAACAAGAAGTTGAACTGTTGTTGACACTTCAGGAGCCTTTGTGTTTTCATATTTCGGTGAAAATTAATGCTCCATTCCCCACATATGCTTAGGGACTTTCTATTTTTGCCTTGTATTATCTCATTGATTACAGTTTTATGCACTGTCTAAACATTAAGTTCCATTAAAAGAGAAAATGCATATTAATCTTAATAACTGTTGACAAATAGCAGGCACATAGTGAAAGATCAGTATGTAATTTTTCAGTGAAATAAGTGTGAATTGTGTGTTACCTGGTTTGACAAAGTATTTCCATTGGAAAGGAATAAATATGCCGATAATTCTGTTCTAACCCAACTCTTGAAGGGCATGGGTTGGGGCAGGTGCAAAACCAAAGAATGTACTTGGCACTGAGTCAGACAGAAGTTTATTTGGACTTATAGACTGGAGAGAGTCTCCAGTGACAACAGTCTGGAGAATGAAGATAGCACTCCACAAAGAGGTGGGAAAATGAGGGGTGATATAAGGGAGTTCAGAACAAAGACACTCCATAGGGTATAAGAGTTTCTGCTAGGGTCCAGTGATATTCTCATATGGGGTATGGTAATGCTATCACTATGTACACAGAAATGTAGTTTTTCCACTCTGAGGATATTATGGTTTATGATACTATATATACATTCTTTCCCCTCTGGGGAGGATTGCTAACCTTTAACTTAGCTTCAGGGCACATAGGCAGCAACATGCTGTGGGATTATGGGGAAAAGGGCCCAGGGTTCCCACAATCCATCCCCCAGGAGCCTACATTGACCATAGGGCAAGCATTGTATCTACATTCCACAGCAATAATACAAGATAGTAGAATAATAGAAGTACCAAAAGCTAGTAAACTTATAAAAATGGGTCAATAGGGCCAAGAAAGGGAATTAAACCAGTCAGATAGGGGGTCAGTAGCTCATTTTTCAATGTGCTGTATGTGCTCTTGCATATAATTTAGAGTTTGTGAAATATTATAGGAGTGATCAGGAATATATACACAACATTGAACATTAATGAGGGCACATGTCCCACCTTGTGCCACAGTAAGAGTATCTAAAGCCATCCTATTTTGTAAAACTACCATTCGTAGTTGGGTAGTTTCTTCATTGAGTAAGGAAATTGCTACTTTGTAATCAGTAAGGGCCTGAGCAGTGTGACTGACTAAAGCAGTTATGTGATAACTGCAGCACCACCTGGCACAAAACTGGGCAAAGGGTAGAACAATGAGGGGGTGTGCTTTACTCTATATCTAGCCTTGATTATTTTGCAATTACTAGGAGTATGGGATAATTAGTCATATTGGGTGGCAGGGACATACGGCTGTCCCATGTGCATTGTCCACACCAGTTATAGGGCAAATATGGCCACCCATTTTGCCTGCAAGTCCATAGTCATCCTTTAGGGGACAGGCAGATCCCAGCAAATAAGTGCTAAGAGGTCTGCCTTTGGAAAAGACTATTTTTTTCTAAGTTGGTAGTAAAATTACACAACTCAGGGGCTAACCACCCAACATGATGGATTCCCTCTTGTCATTCCATGCAGACAATGGTAAAGCTATCTAAGGTGACAGCCTGAGCCATTAACCATCCTAAACCATCATATACAGCATATCCTGTTAAAGGTTTGGGTTTATTCACCTGTTCCCTTACAAGGGAAAAAATATATATGTATAACTATGAGTCTCATTGCAAGACAGCAGCTGGATTTTAGTTTTAAATGAAAGGTCTTTTCCAAACTTGTCAACAGGTCATATTCTACATGTCAATAAGGTTTTCCATGCTGTCAAATTTGCAGGAGTTACTGTCCAAGGAAAGCCAGTAGCACCCAAGGATGGTACGTCTGTGCAAACCCAATGTTGGGTGCAATTGTGAGCATTAGTTACTGCCAAAGCCCACTGTAGAAAGATATTTTCTAAGGTGCTACCAGCAAAAAGAAAGATGTTTATGGGGAACAATAAGGAGCAGATCATGCTGGTCTAACAATATGCAAGCAATATTTCCATTAGTAGATAACAAAGTACTAGGTAGGGGAGTCTTATGAGGAAACTTCCAATACCACACATCTTCCCCTTCTAAATTCTCTGATATTTCTATAGTGACATAAAAAAACTAGGCATAAGGAGAATTAGTATAGACAAATATAGGGCCCTAGCAGGAATAGGAGACTCCAGGTACTAATAAAGATTTTCACTGGTGCTTTTTGTATAAATTGTGGTGTTAAAACAATGTTTTGGGTGAATCCTATTCCCCATGGGCTTAATATTCCCAAACTAGGCTACATAAGCCAGTACTATGGACAAAGGACCTCAATTTCCCCAATTTGTATAGTTTGAGGCATAGGCAACAACAGATTATTATTTCTTTCCCTTTTAGGCTGTAGTGCAGCTGGCCCTTTAACCTGTATTCTCAATGCCTTCATTTGTGTTGTTAGCATTTCAACTGGACCAGGAACTACAGATTTCTATACTGAATTTACTAGGGTTAGGACTGGATATAGCCTCTTAGTCCATTGTTGTAAAGATCCCTTATCACCTTTTATTTGTTCCTTTCTATAAGGCCTGTGCCAGTGGGTTTATTGAGAAATGGAAATTCCAAGTGATATCTTGGTCTATTGCCCAAGACTGTGTGATGTGATGGGTAAATGGAGTTCTTTGGTCACTATCAATTTGGCTGACACCCTATGTAGGGCACTTACTTTTTCTAAGCAATGAATGGTGGCCCATTGTTTGGTCTTTCCTACTGAGAAGGTCATCAAGAGTCCTGTGGTGGTATCTGTGGCAGTGAAAATATACCCTGCCCTTTACAAGGGAAGGGGCCTATGTAATCCACTAGCCATCATGTTACTGGGGTCTGTGCTTAGCCCCATCCAGTGAGGTCATTGCAACGGTCACCAGAGTGAGAACAATGGACACTCATTGGTAATTTTCACAAGTGCTGGCAAGTGATAGGCACCTGTAACTGCTGGGCTAATCCCCACAGGGTCTGGTAACCATGATGCCCACATTTTTTGTGGAGCCCCTCCACCAATTCTTGGGTCTCAGTGGTATGGCTCCAGACCTTTCTAGGGCATCTGCTTCCACATTCCAAAGGTTGGAGTTAGAGAAGTGAGCAGGGACATGATAGACAGTTACCTGTCATCATTGGCAGGCAACCTAGATGTCCTTCCATAGATCTCTCCCTAACAGAGAGTGGCCCACAACAGTCCATTGTTCTTGTTTCCAAGTTGCCATCCAGTTGGTGAGGCCCTTGTATACTGACCAACTATCAGTACAGATTGTTAATCCATCCTTGGGCTCATGTACTATAAACCATCCATATGACTCTTAGTTAAGGCCACAGACTGCTTTGCTTGGTGCCCTTTTCCCACCATAAAGTGTCAGTGCTGGGCTGCACAGCCACAGCCGTCCATGCAAGAGGCTGTCCACTAGCTTAACCATTGATATACCATGCATTCTATGGGACTGTTCCTATGCCGTTTGTAGTGAGCATCTTGGGGGTGCCACCTTGGAGGTTGTAATTTTGGCCAAAGAATCTTCAATGTACAATCCTGGGCCTAAGATCTCATGCATTTCAGTACTTAAATGGCTAGTGTTGAAGACACTACACTGCAACAGGTAAGCTTTCCATTTTGTTAAGTCACTTAAATGTAC
>JAKSZT010054285.1:492793-503142 GCA_026826555.1 Tolypeutes matacus | reverse complement strand
AAGAGTGTTTTTAAAAGACTATTTGTTAAGGTTTTGGCAGCTGTGGTAAGACATTTTTTTCTTCTCTTTAATTTCTGTTAAGGTATTGGCACTGAGTGAAACATGTTGGCCAAGTGACAACGAAGCAGTGGTCCATGCTCCTGTGTATATTTTTATTAATTAGTTGACATTTGATAAGATTAGAACAGGTATAATTGATGATTAATGTCCTTTCCTGTGGAAGTTTAAGAGCTGGCCAAAAAAGGCTGTTATATAAGGAAGTGGTATGTATAATTATTCCTTATTTGAAGTAATCTTGCACTATAGGTGGATTCCCACTGTACTTTGTTTCAGGTCTTTGATTTGCAGGAGGAAGAGATACAAAGATCCTGAAAAGCCAATATTTATGAGTCTGATGTGAGTTCACATTATGGCCTGCCAATAGCTCCACCCTGTCTGTGGCCCAGGACCTCATCAGAGTTCAAGATGAACAAGGTTCTCTTTTGTGAGAAAGTTCAAAGAAATGTTATGCCTACTGTATCACCTCAATCTTTTAAAATAACAATCGGGTCTCATTAATTGATTTCCAGTGGACATCTGCCTTGGTGCTAATACTCACTAAGTATAGATATGTCAGATACCATATTAAAACCTTTCAGCGACCCATCTGCTCCTTTCTCTTTGTCCCCTCAAACAAAATTTTTTTAAGTATGGTTAAATCTTCAGCCAAGTAAAATTTTAAGTTTTAATTTCAAATTTGGGTTCCCTTTTCGGGTGTTATGCAGGATGAAGGGAGAGATTTTGTGGTTCCCACTGATTAGACTCATAGGCAACCATTTCTGTCTCTCTAGGGTGTTACAATTGACCCCATGGGGATTTGGGTTAGTTTTAGTTCCCATGATAGTGGCAAGATCATCAGACATAGTCCCCAGTGGGAGCACTCCACCAGAGCTTTGGCGTGCTGATAAACAACAGCACTGTGTGGACCCATGCATATTGCCTTTCTTAAGCAACTTAGAAACTTTCTTTCATGTCTTAGGGGGTACTGACACAATGTACTCAGATTCCCACCCCCTTTTTTATTCCCAATAGTGCCTTAGCCACCTCATAGCAGGGGTTAGATCTTTCATATACCATGGGTCAGGGGAAAAAAAGCTACAATAATGGAGATAGCAGCACATTTGCTTTTGGGGTGCTATTAGGCTTCCTGTGGTGGGGTTTTGCCTCAAACCAACAGTGGGTTTAATACCCAGATGCACAGACCACAGAAACAATGGTTAGAGTCTCCCACAGATTTCTCCCAGCTGCAGTGATCCAAGCACTGGGAGGTCTACTTGCATTTAGTCCTAGCTAGCTTACTTACAAGTGACAGCTCAAGGGAGGGGATAGGAAGGAAGTATGTCAATCTCATGCCTTGCAGTTTCCTTCTATCACAACCATGACAAGACCTTCATTATGTAGCCATTGTTACTCAGTGTGTCACCTGATGTCATTCCTTGTGATTTGGGGGAACACTAGAAACCACAGTTTTTCCCCTTTTGATGTACTACAGCTGTCCATTTGCAGTTTCTGGAGAGGGCTTAGATCTACAGGACTACCAATTTGAGTGGGAAGCTTAGGCACACTAGGCAGAGGTAAAATGTGGAAGCACAAAGCAGCATGGATGTACTTCACCAAGCCATGGACCCTTGCTAGATAAGATCAGCCATTGGAGAGAGCCACTTAATAATCCAAGAGCAGTTCATGGGCATTATGCCTCATTTCCCACAGACCTGATGAATACACACAGCTCACTGCATGACTTGATCCAAATTATTTAGTTGGATTTCCAATTTGGATCTGGGTGAAATTCAGGTGTGACAACAATGGGAAAGTGAGGCCATAGTGCATGCGAAAAGATAGTTTGTTACTTACAGGTCCCAAAGAGAGAGGGGTGCCCTGAGGGGTTCACAAGAAGTGTGATGGGCACCAACAATTGAGGAACATACTGGCAGAGAGACACCCTTGAGCTTTTGCCTTTATTGTGGTCCACGGATGGAGTTTTTAAGACTTCCCATAGGAGTCAAAGAATGGTTAGTTTAAAGTGAAGATATATGGAAAGGGAAAGGGACTGCGGTACCAAGGTGGTGGGGATGCTTAGCTTATTATTTGGAGCGAGCAGTAGATTTTAAGTAAGGTGTGTAGGTGGTGAGGGCAATGGCAAAAGTTTGGGTTTGGGCTCTGGAGAAATTTATGTTCCAGAGCTAGAAATCTGCTTATTTAATAAGCCAAAGGTCAGAGTTGAGGCAAGTGGCTTAGTAAAGTAAGATGGATAACAAGGCAAAGTCCAAAAATTTTGATAGTTATGACAGCAACCTACCTTGCTTCAACACTGAAACAACTGGCCCAAACACATAAATAAACAAACAAATGAATATATTCTGAAATAATTCTTACTATATAGATATGCATTAAAATATCTAAAACCAATGGGTACACTATTATTAAATTTTTTATTTTTATAGTTTGAATTTGTATAAAATATCAAGTTATATCTTTGAATTACTTGCTATATAAAATATATAAATGGATTAAATACCAAAACAGAATAAAATATTAAAACATATTGATAAGTAATTTATCTCAAAATGGGAAATGCAATCTGCATATAAAGGAAGAGACAAAATTGATTACATAGAACTTAAGGTTTGAAATAACAATAAGCATCAAAAATGTTTAAAAATCAGTCATAATGAGGAAACTATTTCAAGAAAATAACTCACAAAAGAAATGAAATATTTAATATATGACAGGTTTTTCCAAGCTAATAAACCTATGTTTGATAAAACAAATGCAATTAGATGATGTGATGGTTAAGCCAATGTGTCAACTCAGCCAGCTAACGATGCTCAATTGTTTCATCAAGCAAGCACTGAGCTAATTGTAATAAAAGGACATTTCATGGACTTTAATCATCAGTGAGTTGATTGCATAAATGGCTGGTAAGATCTACAATCAAATGAGGAGTCTGCAGTTAACAATGAGTTACATCTCATCCAACCAGTTGAAGGCCTTAAAAATAATGATTTTGGTATTCAGAGAGCGAATTCTCATCTCTACTTTGGACAGCCAGTGTCTCCTGGGGAACTTACAAAGAACCTTCATCAGAGCCCCTGCTTGCAGCCTGCCCTACAGTAGAATTTGGACTTGTGCATCTACATGGTTGTATGAGATAATTTTATAAAACCTCATACCATTTACAGATATCTCATTTGTTCTGTTTCCCTAGAGAACCCTGATACAGATGGTCTCATTGAATAGTTTAAAATAACCAATAGACATGGGGGAAAAGCTCAATTTTACTCCCAATAAACAAAGTGAAATACAACAAAAATGAAAAAAAAAATGACATGTCATACTGCCTTTTATAGTCAGGCCAAGATATCTGAAGCCTTATTCCATAAATTTGCATGTATCTTTCTGAAGACTGCAATACCAACCCTTTCACAAAAAAATGGAGAAAGGTGTTGTAGGATAATGGGCAGGAGCCCCTAGGATGGGGCAAATGGATATTGTCCTCTTCCTTTGTCCCTCAGCCCAGGACAACCTAGTCATTAGGGTTGGTGACATGAATATCCATATTTCACCCCACCTAATTTATCCTAATCTCTTATTGGCTAAGGTACTCCTTTCCCTTATTATCCAGTTACTTAGAGGTTGCTTTTATTAAAAGGCAGAATTTGTTGAACACTTTAATTTTATTATATATGAAAAAGTAATTGAACCCATTTGAGGTTGTTTGAGGGACTCCAGCCTTATATTTTGACCAAAAAATAAAAAGCAAACTATGACATTTAATTAAGAAAGCCACTCTCATTTACCGAAAGATATTGAATTTACAGTTCTTAGGCTCTTAATTCTTATATTAGAATGTCATTCTTAACCATCATTCACTCTGAATTTTAAATCCACCCTGTCTTAGTTCCAGAGATTTTTATTGTCTACTATTATTTCTACAAATATTTATAGCTTTTGATTTATTGCAGTATTTTCCTATTATCAATAATTCATTGTTAATCTGGTGGTCAAGGAATGTGGAATTCTGGATGCTGTGGCACTGAATGGCTAGGACAGATGCTCTTCCTGAGGTTAATTTCAGAGTGAAACTTCTCCAGAAAGCCAAGGCCTTCCAAGACTTGTTTGTTCTTAGGAACAAAAACCAAACCTGGGAGACCCATGAAAGTAAAGATACCAGTACACATGATTTTTACATACTTTTGCCTTTAGTCAGAATTTTACCTAATATTCAATATTATATGGGTTGCATTGACTATTTGAATTTTTTTTTACCAAGCACATTTTTAGTATATAATTATATTTCAGAATTGTGCTAAGGTTTAAGTTTTCAAATAAAAAATAAATGGCTGTGACTTTTGGAAGTCACTTTGTTGTCAGACAAACTATCACTTAAAACAGGATAATTTAACTTAGAAAGTGCACAGGAGAAGAGGCAAAATATGCCAGCAGAGGAACCATAAATTAATCTGGGATCAAGAAAACTTTTCTCAAGAAATAGAGGCTGTAGGTCAGGTTTAGTAATCAAAGGAGTAGGTTTGTGGGGTTTTATTCATGAATCTAAATTATTTTCTTCGCACTCCAGTTTCCATATATAACCTGCTTTTATATAAGATGCTGAGTTTTAGGGATCTTTTTGTGCATAATCAGTTGTGGCAATGATGAGTGAAACCAGAGGATTATGAAGAAAAGTTTTTTATTACTCATAGATGCAAGGAGAGAGAGGAATGCATGTCTAGTGGGTCCAGAGTGAGCACATCAGTAGGGTGGGACTCAACCAAACTGGTGAGGTGGGGAACCCAAGGTTATGGTGAACATGGTATCTATGTATGGAGATGTAGAGATTGGTAAAGCAAGAGTGGGGGTTGTGGAGATTATATTTGGCTTTTGTGGGAGAGTGAACCTGGATAGCAGGGGGAGGAGAAGAAGAGCTATCTTGAATAAACAAGTGCCAGGAGTGGTCAATGAGGAACTGAGCAACAAGGTCTCAGATGGTGAAGAATCATGACAGTACAAATAGAACCTATTTGATTTTAATTCCCTAGAGATGCTAATCAATGATAGAAATTGCATACCAGAATATTAGGCAGCTGTCTAGTGTGCATAGACACATATATTTCAAAACGTTAATAGTAAACTCCTCGGTAATTGTATTTGGGAGTGTATACAATTTCACAAAGAGAATGTGTTGCTTCATTACTCTAAAGAATATAATAACAAAATTGTAAAATCATACATCAAAAATAACTTGGGACTGATTTACAGATTCAATGCAATCCCAAGAAAAAAAAAAAACCTAGAAGCCTTCTTTGCAGAAATGGAAAAGCCAAGAATCAAATTTGTTTGGAATGGTAAGGGGCCCCGAACAGCCAAAGATGTCTTTAAAAGGAAGAACAAAGCTGGAGGACTCTCACTTCCTGACTTGAAAGCATATTTTTTTTAGCTACAGTAGTACAAACAGCATGGTACTGGCATAAAGACAGACAGATTGACCAATGGAACTGAATCAAGAACTCAGAAATAGACCCTCAAGACTATGGTCAGGTGATTTTTGACAAGGCTGTGTAGCCCACCCAGCTGGGCCAAAACAGTCTGTTCAACAAAAGCTGCTGAGATAAGCAGATATCCATATCCAAGAGAAAGAAAGAGGACCCTTATCTCACACCTTAAACAAAACTTAACTCCAAAGGGACCAAGGACCTAAATATAAAAGTGACAACCATAAAATTCTTAGAAGAAAAATGTAGGAAAACATCTTCAATATACTGTGGTAGGTGGTAGTTTCTTAAACCTTACACCCAAAGCATGAGCAATGAAAAAAAAACAAAAAGGGATAAATAGGACCTCCTCAAAATTCAACATTTGTTGTTAAAAAGACTTTTTCAAGAACGTAAAAAGGCAGCCCAGTCAACAGGAGAAAATATTTGGAAACCACATATCCAAAAAGGGCTTGCTATCCATGTTATATAAAAAGATTGTGCAACTCAATAATAAAAAGACAAGCAACTCAATCTAAAAATGGGCAAAAGACTTGAATAGACAGTTCTCTAAAGAGAAAATACAGATGGCCAAAAAACACATGAAAAAAGGTCAACACCACTAGCTGTTAGGGAAATTCATATTAAAACTACAATGAGATAACATTTCCCACCTTTTAAAATGGCCATTATTTTTTTAAAAAAAGCAAAAACAGAAAACAAGTGTTGAAAAGGATGTGGAGAAACAGGAATACTACTTTGCTGTTAGTGGGAATGTAGAATGGTTCAGCCTCTGTGCATGACAGTTTGGCAGTACCTCATGAAGTTGAATGCAGAACTGCCATATGATCCGGCAATACTGTTACTAGGAGTATATTCAGATGAACTGAAACAAGGACATGAACTCACATTTGCACACCAATGTTTATAGCAGCGTTATTCAAATTGTTAAAATATGGAACCAGCCCAAGTGTCCATAACCCAAAGAATAGATAAACAAAACGTGGTATATACATACAATGGACTACTATTCAGTTGTAAGAAGAAATGAAATCAGGATTTATATGACAACATGGATGAACCTAGAAGATATTATGTTGAGTGAAGTAACCCAGACACAAAAAGACAAATATTATATGGTCTCACTAATATGATCTAAATATGATGAGTAAACTCACAGAGATAAACGATGGAGTATAGGTTAATAGGAAATAGAATGTGGGTTGAGAATGAGAACTGATGCTTAATACTTGTAGAATTATTAATAAGGTTAATTGTAAAAGTGTGAAAATGAATAGGGTTGAAAGGAACACATGGTGAGTAGAACAAGACTGCTAATTTATAAAAAAAATGATTGTGGCTGAAAGGGGTGATCTCTGGATGTAAGTATCAATTGAAAGGAAACCAGAGAATAGTCTAGGATATACATAAAATAGTAATTTCGGTGGTGGAGGAAGTTCATGGTTAATAGTATAAATATAAAAATGCTCTTTTACAAAGCACTAAGAATATGGTGATACACAGGACAATTACAACTAGTGTAACTTGATGATAGTTAACAGTAATAATGTAATAATTTGCAGCAATGGCATGAAGACATTTCAATACTAAATGACAATAGGGGGGTATAAAGGGGTATGGGATTTTTCCTTTTAGAGTAATGAAAACATTTCAAAAATGACTGAGGTGATGACAGCACAACTTTGTGATAAAAATGAGAGTGTCTGGGTGCACACTTTGAATGGATTGTGCAAAGCATGAGACTGTTTAACACAAGAAAACCTGTGGTGGATGATGGAATGTGGTTAACAGGACAAACATTTTCTCATGAATCATAGCAAATATATAATACTAATATAGGGTGATAATAATTGGGTAGGTTGGGGGAAAAACACCAAATGTAATTTATGGGCTATAGTTAGTAATAGTACATTAACAATGCTCTTTCTTAATTTGTAACAAATGTTTCACAACAATGCAAAATGCTGAAGATAAGGAGATGTATGGAAGCCTTGTATGATTTTATGTATGTTTGTTTTGTAAATTCACAACTTTTACTATATACTTATTTTTTATGTATGTTCATGTATGATACAATTTAATAAAATTTTATTTAAAAAAAGACAACCTAAAAAAAAAATACCTTGGGTTTCTAACAGTGTAGCATAAAATTTGAAGTATAAGCTCACAGGGTTTTGATCTTAAGCATCTTTGTCCATTTCCTTTAGGGTATTTTTACACAGTGAGGAGGACTAGCATGTGCCTGTGAACTATGGCATTGCACTGGGATGCTGAGTACAGACCTACTCTTCCCATGGACACACAGCTCAATGTTATGCCTGGTGCCTGACCGCCAGTATCTTTGCTTACTTAGTTCTTTCTTGACAAATGTCCTGGACCTTCAACAACCTGTTTCTTACTTTTAAGTCTACTCAGGCTTAGTTCTGACCTCCTGGCTCATTTTTGAGGTTATATTACAACAGCTGATATAATTTTCTTGTTTCACTCTTTCTTCTCAAATATTCTACAGATTCTAACCAAAGAATTTATAAGGGAGTGATCTGTGCATTTTTCTCACTGTTTGGCCACAACCATTTATTTATCCACTTCATCCCTCTGCTATCTAATGGTGACATGTTTATTGTTAAGTTCCTACTTCAAAGGAAATATATATGTGTATTTAATGGGCAGTTCTTTTAAAGCAGCTGAAGTATGACATGCTCAATAAATGTGAGCGGTTTTGTTGTTTATCTATCATTTGGTTTTCAAAAGACAGGTTCACATTTGCTGTCATTGACACCACGTGACTTTATTCAATAACAGTTGGAGTTGCACATTGAGAATGCTGGGCATCTGTTTCTGAGAGATATTTATCAAATATGATGTACATTAACCCAGCACCTCTTAAACTCAAAAACTAAAGCAATATCAATTATAGATTTTATTAACAAATTATAATGCTACATTGTTGATACACATCTGATTCATCATTGCATTTTAGAGGAAAATAAAAACAGATTCCATTATATGCTGATATTCTTCTGACAAAGATTTTGAAGCTATTTGGACAACTGTAGAACAGGGAATTAGTAGTGAATCATATTCCTGTATATCAATAAATTTGTTAAGAAAGAAGTAGAAATTGTGTTATTCTATGTAACTGACTATATATGGAAGGGCAGAGGTAAAATTAAGCATATGGCTAATTTGATGTAGAAATAACCCATTTTATCAAAGTCTTTAATATCAATCCATCCTGAAAGAAAGGGAAGTCAGGACATATTACATAACTCACAATCGGGAACAAAGAATTTTTATCTCCATTGATTAGGACACACCTGGTCACTTGAGGCTCATTTTGTACATCCAACCATACCCAGATGGTCAGATGGAGGGAAGAACTTCAGCAAGTTCAGTGTGTTTATTGGGGTCAGTGCTGGAGAGGTAGATTCATCTGGCTGCCTCTATTTTCAAGTCTATTTAAGTATTGTGCAGAGTGGAGCCTTGCAAGGAGGTGATGTGCTAAGTGTTCTCTAGAGCACTTGCTCTGGTAATATTTTTTATACTGTCAGTGAAGCATTTTATTTGCAGGTAACATTGTCTAAGATGTTCCAGGGCCAACTCATGGGCTAATTGACACAGCTTGGTGAAGAGCAGTTTCTGATGGGACAGGCAGGTGTATGTTAGGCAAGAAAATGCAAATTATATCCACAAAAGAGTTGTACAATAGAGGAGATTTAAATGATCACAGAACAACAGTTCAAGAGGGCCAAGTGGAGGGTCAAAGAGATCTCAGAAGGTGTGTGTGCATGCATTTGTGTGTGCATGTGTGTGTTGCAGTTATTGATAATTTTTCAACTCTGTCTTCTTTTATTTAATTTGTTCCTAAATTTTTGAGGAGAGATAAAAGCATGAGGAAAAGTACACAAATCATAAATATAAGCCCCCATAAGCTTTTACAATATGAAAGTTCTCATGACACCAACTCCAGATCAAGAACCTGAGTTGTGAGTCAGGTGGCCTTGATGCTTTTTTATAATCACTACCCCCCATAGATAACCAGTATCTTAACCTATAAATTCATGTCAATACATAAATTCATGCTGTGAGAATTTGTAATTTCATCTTTCTTGTAGATTCCCACTGTACAGTTTTGATGCTTAAGTTCATGTGTCAACTTGTCTAGATTATGGTGTCCAGTTGTTTGGTCCAGCAAGCACTGGCCTGAGAGTCATTGTGAGGATATTTCATAGATTTAAATAACCTGTAAATTGATTGCATCTATGACTGATTACATCTACAATCTAAGAGGATTGCTTTGACAATGAGAGAAGTCTTATCTAATGAGTTGAAGGCCTTAAAAGGAAAGATGATGATTTCAAGTCAGAAGGAAGAATTTCCATCTCTAACTGAGCCAGCCAGCTTCTCAGAAATTCATCAAAAACCTTCATTGGAGTTCTCAGCTTGTGGCTTGCCCTATAGAATTTGGACTTACCTATCCCCACAGCCATATGAGACAATTTTTATAATAAATTGTATAATAGTTACATTACATTATGTTATATATACATTATATTAATATATACATATATACTATACATATATTAGTTTTATTTCCCTAGAGAATTCTTGACTAATACAAGAGTTTTATGTTCTATAGTGAGAAACCTTTCATTATACATTGATGTAATATATCATAACATATTGAAAACATATATACTATATTGCTGAGCATTCTTTATAATATTCATTATATATACACACACGCACAAACACAGACACACATGCATACATAAATACATATATCATAATTTATGTATCCATGGTACTCTTGAAGTC
>JAKSZT010054285.1:482280-492783 GCA_026826555.1 Tolypeutes matacus | reverse complement strand
CTGGTTTCACCTAAGCTGCTAGGCAAAAGTCTGGAATATGCTTGATTTTTAAAACTAGTAACTCATACTTGGTGATTAGAAAATATTGCAATAGTCTCCAAAACTAGATACAAATATTCATTCATTCCACAGTATGCAAAGATATTAATTGTTTGATGCTGTGCTAACTGCATTTAAAGAACTTGAAAATACAGTTTTAAACTCTGAGAGTTTATAGTATAAAAGGAAGAATTGATGCTTCCAAATGGATATTTCTCTAATAAAAGTCAGAAAATTTGGGGAAATATGTTATAGAAAATATTAGAAAGCTGTTGTTTTAATCAACAAAAGCAACAATTTATTCCTTAATTGAGGAGTTTTAGATATAAATCAACAAACATATTTATTTGATTTTTAAGTCAGTGTAATTTTTCTGATTACCAGAAAGAAGATATGCATATTTTCTGCCACTCTTGAGGTTAGTAACATGCCTGCAGATATTGGCAACTGAGATGGTTAGGTTCATGTGTCATCTTGGCTAGGTTATGTTGTCCAGTCATTTGACCAAGCAAACACTGTCTGATTGTTAGTGTGAAGATATTTGGTGCATTTAAACCATCAGTAAATTGATTGCATCTCTGGCTGACAACATCTAAAATCAACTAAGGAGATTGCCTTCAACAATGAGAGAAGTCTCATCCAATCAGTTGAAGGCCTGAAAGGGAGAAGTGATGATTTAACCAAACAGAAAGCTAAAGCAGTTTATGGTCTCAAAAAGAAGAGTCTGCTAATGCAAATACCTATAATGTGAAAACAAGTTTGGAAGTGGATAATGGGTAGAGAAAAGAAGAACTTTGGGGAGGGGTTAAAAACTGAGTGAGAGCTATAGAGAAAGTTTGTGTCATCTTAAATGAAATATAATTCATCATGAAAAGGAATATGGATGCTAACTGTATTCCAAAATGTGTCATTGGAAATCAGAAGAAAGGTGATCCTTGTCTTAAAGAGTTAGAGAATTTGTTGAAATAGAGATTTGATCTTGTATAGAAGGCAGAACATGAAAGTGATGAACTTGCATATCTAACTGAGGAGATTTCCAAGCTAAGTGTGAAAGGTACAGCCTGATTTCTTGATACAGCTTATGGTAAAATGAAGTACAAAAGAAATAAGCTGAGAAATGCACTTTTTATCACAAAGAAAACAGAAATTGATGATTTGGAAAATTATGAGCCTACACAGATATTGTATTCTGAGACTTTAATCAGAAGTGGCTATATCATGGACTTCTCTGAGCTTCAAGAAAGTAAGTCCCTGGAGAAATGGGCTCCATGTGAGGGTTTAACTACATATGGAAGCAGTCAGCCATTTCAGTGGTCGTTAAGATTGGAAATGCAGTTATATAGGACGGATCTGTAAAATGTTTTATTGTGCGATGGTTTGGTCTGTTGTGAACTGCATGCAAACCCAACAAAGTTTTTTGTGAAATTTGTATGAGTAGAACCACTGCCAGCATGGACTAAAAGGGACAGAGAAGGGATGAACTGAATGAAGAATGACTTCAAGGCACAACCATGGAAGCTAAGGGCTGGACTGAAAGAGAAAGGGTAACACCATATGAGTTGAGAGTTTGCACCTGTGTTTGAAGCAGACAGACCATCTGCCCCTATACCTGGAGGGGTGGGTTTTGTTCCCTGTTGTTCAGGAAGAATGCTTCTACCTCAATGCTCAGAGAGGGTGGGATATTCACCCCAGTGTTTAGGAAAACATGGCTACTACTCAAGCACTTGGAAGGGGTGGGGCTGCTGTTCCATACAGCCCCCAAAACAAACCATCAATTAATAGGTGGTTCTAAGAACTTAGAATCTAATGGAGTTCATCCTGTTGGGTTTCCATAATTGTTTGGGACATGTGACCCCTGCTTTCCTTCCAATTTCCCCTTGTGGAATGGGAAAATCTATCCTATGCCTATTCCACCATTGTATGTTAGAAGCAAATAAGTTGTTTTATAGGTTTCACAAGTCTGAAGATAGCAGGCAATTTTGACCCAAGAGAGATCACACTCATAAACAATTTTGATGAGACTTTGTAATTAGCATTGTTACTGAAATGATTAAAGACTTTAAGGATGATTATTTTTTGTTTATTTGGTCTTGCTTTTGTTTTTGCTGTGGGAATAACATGTCTTTTGGGGCTCCAGAGGTCAGACTGGTGGCTTGAAGCTAGATTACCCAAAATAACATATGTTATTAATCTTAATCCATTCCCATGGCTGTGCATCCATTGTAAATAGGATCTTTTGATGAGGTTTCTTCAGTAATAGAGTAGCCTGACTGAATCAAGATACATAGTAATCCTATTACTGAAGGACTTATAGGGAAGGCCACAGATACACTAAGCCAGAGGGAGCAGCCAGAAGCTGAAAATCAATGGAAACAAAAAGGGAGAATGGAGAAAAGCCTGCAATATGTATTTCCTTATGACAGAAAGACCAAGCCCCAGTCTTCTGGGAGAAAGCATTGTTTTGCTGATGCCTTGATTTTGGACTTTTCCTTGTCTCAAAACTGTGAGTCAATAAATACACATTGTTCAAGTCAACCCATTGCATGATATTTGCTTCATCAACCAAGAAACTTAAAAAACATCAGAAAATAGAATTAGCAAGGATTGGACTCCAACAGGGTTCCAAAAGTAAACACACCCCTACCTTTTGAAAAGAGTACCATCAAAAATGAAATAAAGCAAAATCAAACTAACTAAAAACAATAAAAGAAATATAAAGTTAAAGGAATCCCTCCAAGAAACTTGTGGTCAGACAATGACACTGTAGCAAGTCTAGGAAACATTCATAGGTTTTTCAGCTTTTGGATTTGGGAAGGGAAAATAAGGTTTCATTAAACTTAATTTTGACCAGGGCAACAATTAAATTGTTTCATCCATAATGTCCTCAGCTTTAAAATGGGAGTAGTAATGCACAAAATATAAGATGAATTGGAGATAAAAAAACAATTAACACCAAGTGTTCAGTTGATTGGGTGTAAGAAATGAAGAACACATGACAAGGTATTTAAACACACACACACATAGTACACTTACACAACTGTCTAATTTACTGTATTGTTCTTATCTGGCTAAATAACATTAAATCATAAAAGCCTGAGTTACAGACATGAATATCCTTCACGGATTGAAAAACAAGCTTAGTGTGGAACTCAAGAGGCATCTATGGCCTCATTTACTCTTAGACAAAATAGCAAAGTTTATCTGGGTGTGGGAAGATAAAGGATAAAAAGTAAATAGCATTGGATTAGAAGAATGGACAAAATTATATTGTGTTCATTTGGAACAAAAAGAAAATGAATGATTCAGCATGAAAGAAAGTAAAAATATACTATAGTACTACCCTGATATGTAAATATAAAAACAGTTAATGATTTATGGGCATAGACTTGTTCATAATATTCCATTATCATCTTTTAATGTCCATGGTCCATATATCATTTATATTTGTAATATTTGTATTCTCTACTATTTCTGATTTAGGCTGACTAAAGTTTTATCAATTTTATTGATAATTTCAAAGAATCAGTTTTTTAAAAATTCTCTATTGTTTTCCTGTTTTCAATTTCTTTGATTTTTACACTAACATTTATTTTCTTCTACATTTATTGCATTTAATTTTCTATTTTTCTGTTTCCTAAGGTGAAATCATAGATTACTGATTTTGTATCTTCTTTTTACATATATGTGTATATATATATATATATATGCAATGCTATAAATTTCCCTCTATATTGCTTTGCTGCATCTAAAAATTGTTTATTTCTTCCTTGTCTCTTCCATGTTTCTATCACTTCTGCTATTACTGTATCTTCCCTTTATGTTCTTAAAATGGCTGTGTTTCAAATACTGTCAATCTTTGCTATTGAATTAATTTAATGTCTCCTCTGAGGAATATTTTGAACATATTCTACAGATTGTAGCAATTTTCTTTCATTGTTCTTCAAGTAACAAATTATTATTTTTATTCACCTTTAGTGTATGTTATCAGTAAGTAGACCTTTAAAATCCCACTTACGTGGTCATTATTCTTTGCTATTATATCTTGCTTGAATTAAAGTGATAACTTGAATGTTGAAAAAATGAAAAAAAATTGAATTTAAGATGAATAATTTTTCATTTTCTTAAATATTTCTTATGAATTTAAATGAACATGTGTTACTGCTTGAGAATTTATGCAATTTATGTTTGCTATATTTTTGTCTATTCATGTTTTTCCTGAGATTGCAATACCTAATATCCTAATATAAACATGTATTTTACCTTCACTTTGTAATTATTTAAGTTTTTTCCCATATGCATAGAATATAGATAATATAGATATATATATATATAGATATATATGTTATAGATACACATAATATAGATATAATGATATGGATGATATATACATATAGACACATATAAGGATTTAGATATAGCTATAAATTAGATATAAATGTACTATGATTTAAAATTTTTGTTTTGAGATAGTGTATCCACCATAATAGCTAAGGAATAGAAGAGTTCCAATAGCCATGAATCTCTCATGTTGCCCTTTTATAACCACATATACCACCACTACACTATCTTCCAAAACATAATGCATGGTGACCACTAACCTAGTCTCTTTTTCTAAATTTTCTTTTCATTTCAAAAAAGTTATAAAAATGGAATGAAGCCATATGTAACTTTTGGAGTTGACTTTTTGTCATTCAACATGATTCTATGGATATTCATCCATGCTGATGCATATATCAATACTTTGTTACTTTTTATTGTTGAATAGTGTTCTAGGATATGCAGGTACTCCAGATTGTTTAAACTTTACCCACTTAAAGGTGGCATCCAGATTTTGGCTGTTATTAATAAAATTTCTGGAAACATTTAGACATTTTTGTGAACCTAAGTTTTATTTCTTCCTTCACAACTCTATGTCTTATATTTTATTTTATTGACTCATTGCAGTGGTTTTAACTTTCTATATTATTTTGAATAAGAGTGGTGGCAACATATATGTTTGTGTTGTTTCTGATCAATGGGAAAAGCCATCAATCTTTCACCATTAAGTATCACATTAACAGTAGCATATTTTTGAAGATGCACATTATAAAGTTGAAGAAATTCTTCTATACGAAGTATGCTGAAATTTTTTATTAAGAATTGGTGTTGATTTTAGTCAGTCATTTTCTGTGTCAATTGATACAAGTCATATTAATGTCCTTTTTATCTTGCTCATATGGCAGAGTACATCATTTTATTCTTGAATGCTGCACCAACTGTACATACAGGGAATAACCCTCACTTGATCATAGTGTATAAATAAATCTTCTAGCGCATCTCTGTATTTAATTTACCAATATGTTGTTGAGGATTTTTGTATCTAAATTCATGACGTAAATTGGTTTATATTTGTTTTGCTTGCATGCTTTGTGTGTGTGTATAGGTGATTGTGTGTGTTTGATGTTTGATTACTTTTCATTTTAGTATAATAGTAGTATCATAAAATACCTTGATAAGTGTTCTTTCTTCCACTTTCCTAGAAGAGGTTGTATAAAATTTCTGTGAACTATTCTGTAATATTTTGCAGATTTCTGTGGATAATCTGGGCTAGGAGATTCATTTTTAGGGACTTTTAAGATTATGACTCCAATTTCTTAATAGTAAAACTACTCAAATTGTGTATTTCAGCTTGGTTAAGGTTTGATGATTTGTTATTTTCAAGAAATGGGGCCTTTTATTGTGTTGTCAATTCTAGGAGGCTAAGTTGTTTATTGTACTCCCTTATTATACTTTAATTTTTAAATTATTATTTTATTTTACAAGCAAACACCCTTACTTTGCCCCTCATTCTTCATTTAGTATATCTTATTTAGCCTTCCAAGAGACTTATTATTTTGTTGAATTTTATGAACTAACAGCTTTTACTTCATTGATTTTTCCAATTGATTTGCTGTTTTCAATTTCATTGATGTGTGATTTTTATATTTTCTGCCTCTGCTTGCTTGATCTATATTTTGCTCTTCTTTTTTTCTAGTTTATGAGGTGGAAATTTAACTTATTTATTTGAGAATTTTCCTTTGTACTAATGCAACCGTTTGTGGAGATGGTTAATAGACTATGTGTCATTGGAACACAGGCTCAGACAAAACAAAGATTCTCAGAAATAACCATTTTATTACATACATAGCACAAAGAATACAAAATAAAGGAAAAGTGGTCCGATTGTGGCTTATCCCCCATGCAGACCAACTGCTCAGATCAGGGTTGGTGGATGACAGATTTTGGGATGGTGATGCCTACTTTTCTTCCAGTTGAGAGGCGGCATAGATCTTATGGGGCAGATGAAAGGAACTGTTATCCTTGCAGTTGTAGATCTTCTTTTATTTTGGGATGGGCATTGTTCATCATCATAATTTTGTTAGCTGTCCTGGGTGAGCCCAATGAACTGGAGAGTTGTCTGCAGTGCTCCTGAGAGTAAATGCTCAAACAGCATCTGAACAGACTTAAGATTTACATATCTGGGACATATATTGAATGGGTATAGTGCTATTTACAGGTTCAAATAAAAAGGGTAGAAAAATTATGTATAGGAAGATTATAACTGAGTCTAAGACTGTTAGATTTTAGAAATAGGCTATCATTTATTCCAAGGTAAGGTCCACCAAATGGGTGCAGATTTCAGGGGTGGTATGCCTTGCTATAGTATACACATGTCTCAAGAGCCCTCAGCAGCACCCCATGGTGATGCTTTGTTTAATGTGGCAGTTAGTGAAATCTGCCTGAAATGTACATAAGCATTACCTCTGGAATGACCTCCCAACTCACTTTGAAATCTCTTAGCTCTAATAACTTTTTTTTATCTAATAACTTTTTTGTATTTAATGTTTCCCCCTTTTTGTTAAAGTCTTTCTTTCCAAATGTGTCACTGGTTGGCACTTGGTATCAATCCCTGAGTGCCAGAGAGGATTATCCCCAAGAAGAGAATGAAATTGTATTGTTTACTAAACACTTTACTTCTCCAGTTTCTATACTCCTTCCTGATGCTCCAGTATTCCTTATTTTATCTTTTCATTTTAGTTTATATACTTTCTTTAGCCACTCATTTATGACAGGCCTGCTTATGACACATTCTACTGGTCTTATTTCATGTGAGAATGTCTTGATTTCCCATAATTTCTAAAAGATATTTTAATTGGATATAGAATATTTTGTTGGCAGTTATTTTCTGTTTTCACTTGTAAAAAGTTGTTATACTGATTTCCTGGCCTCCAAAGTTTCAAAGATAAATTTACTCTAATTTATATAATGTTAGAACTACAAGAGAAGTGCTGATTCACTCTTGCATCTTCACAAATAGTTTCTTTGTTTTAGTTTTGAGAAATTGGCTGTGGAAATTGTGAGTGTCTTAATGTGGATTTCTTTGAATTTATCATACTTGATATTTTCTCAGCTTCTTTTGTCTATGTCTTTAGAAATTTTGGTAGTTTTAGTGATTACTTAGTTGACAGTTTGAAGATTTTGTGAATCACAGAAAGCATCATGTTCTTGGAACTAATCCACTCTAGTGGGTGTAGGACTTTCATTGCATTGGGTTCAGTTTTGATTAGATCACTTTTGATTATATCACCCTAGGGCTTATGATTGGACTATGTCAGTGAGACATAACTTTATATTTGGATTTGGGTCTGTCACTAATGCTGGAAAATTCTCAGTCAGTATTACCTCAAATATTTCTTCTGCTCCTTTTTCTCTTTCTGGTATTCCAATTGCATCTATGTTTTCAACTTTAGAATTTGGAGATGCTCACTGTTGCTACAAATCTAGAAATTAAATTAATTTTATCAAGATTAGAAGGCAGCTTTTCTCTATGCTCTAGTGTTTTATTTAGCTGGTGGTTCTGCGTGTGAGTTAAGTTTTCTCTTTGGCACTTTTTCTTCTTATTTTATTTCCTTGCTTCTTTCTATGTTCCCTTGAAGGCAAAAGATTAGGGCCGAGGAATCAAAAGATGTAAAGAAGGCAGAAGGATAATAGTAATATTGATAAAAGTTAGAAGAGGGGCCAAATGAGACTTAATGAGATGAATATTTAACTTGTGTAGGCAGTGTAGAGTAATAGGAAAAAAAGTGGAGTTCCTACAATGGACTGGGAAAACAAATGGAGGAATATATATAGAGAGATTTAGAAGGCTAGTATTATGAGCAGGGAGAGAAATAGTAAAGAAAGGGCTGAAAGGAAAAAGTTAATACTAATTTTTTAAAAAAAGAAGAAAACAAAATAGATGGAATAGAAATTGACATCCTTAAGTTGTGGGCCTATGAAAAAATGTTGTATCTAAGAGCCACAACAGAAAGCATAAGGCAGAAAGATGAAGGAAGGATAAGTGATAGTTTGGAATACAGAATCAATATTGATAGCGAGTGGGAAATTACTGAAGAAGCACAGCAAAAAAAAAAAATGAAAGAAAAAAGAAAGGGGAGAGAAAGAGGAAAGAAAAGCAAGAGACCAGAAATAAACAGAGAAAAACCAAAGATCCACACAGGCAAGCAGTCAAACAGAGCTCAGGAGGGTCAATGATTCCCCTAGGGTCCACATGGATCCTCTCTGCCTGCTTGTGTTTATCAATCAATTTCCCTGCAGGATTCTATATGCAGGTCCTGAAACAGCTTTTAGCTATTAAACTAAATTAAAAAGAATTTAATTTTCATTTATTGAAGTGACCTTCTCACTTTTTTTTTTTTTAGCAAAATACAGGACCCAAATTAATTCCTCCTCTAGACCAACCCCCTTATGGAAGGGAACCTAGTTGGGCTCGTGGAAATTAATCAAGCACGTCCCACTTCCTGGACTCCCCAGGGTAGCTGTAGCTCTGATGTTAGTCAGTGCAGAGTGCTAAAGACGGCCGATTCCGCCCCTTCTGTAGCCGAGCACCAGCGTCACCGGGTTGCTGTGCAAATCAGTTTGACTCTGCAGATTCACATCTGCTCTCAGCCTGATGCTGCTTCAGGTCGGCTTATCTGCTCCCCAAAGCTATGGGGCGGTGCAGGCAGCCAGATCGATGTCAAAAAAGAAAAAAAAATTCCCTTCCCTGTCCTCCAAGAGAACCCTCCCTCTTTTGGAGAGTGTCCCCTCTTCCTGGCTCCACGGTGGCCTGGGGCTTATCCCTGGGCAGCTAGGGAAATCAACTCCCTCACTGAACAGAATCACCCCTCCCTTCCACCGGGTGCCGATTCGTTCCGGCTGTTCTGTTCACCCAAGGTCCAAGGGGCTCCAGGCAGCCAGATCCCCAGAAAATAATATTTTCTCTCCCCACTCGCGGCTCCAACTGGCCGTTTTATTATTATTTTTTTCTCCCTAACCGCGGGGCTCAGCTGTCTGTGCCAGCCACCACCGGCAGGCTTAAAACTCATGAACCTCTACTGTTCCGTCCACACCGTTGATCTGCACAGATAGATGTCCCAAGCTTCTCGTTCCATGTGTGCACAGCACAGACCCCTGGGCAGGACCCTGTCCACAATCCGCCTTGCTCTGGGAGCTTGCAGTGTGTGCCCTCCTACACTAATGCCATCTTGCCCTCAATGTCTTCTTAATACACTTTTTCTCACCTCATTGAATTGATTTAGGATATTTGTTTGGATATCTTTGATTAATTGTTCCACATTCTGAGTCTTCTCTTGATTTTTAGTTTGTTTATTTGACTGGGCCATAAATTCCTCTTTCTTAGTATGGCTTGCAATTTTTTGCTGATGTCTAGGTATCTGTTTATCTTATAGGTTTTTTCTGTTGGTCAGTTTCTCTCTCTTGCTTAGGATTTTATTTTTATTTGTCTTTGTGCTAAGTTCTTTGGCACCTGTTCCCTCATATTTTATAGTTTTAGGATTTCCCATGTTTAAATGAAAAAATAAAAGAACAAAATAAAACAACAAAAAAAAGAAAAATGAGAGAAAAAAGAAAAATATATATAAAAAAGAATGAAAAAGAAATAAAAAATGATATGAGTGAACAAAAAATAAAAAGAGAAAAGAAGAGAAAAACCAAACCCCATATTTTTTTTAGCTTTGAATTAATATAATATCAACTTTTTTTGCTACAAAAAAGTTACAATGTTGTTGTTAACTATTCTCCATTCATTTTTTACATTATCATATATGTAAAATATGCTACAGAAACTAAAGGCAAAAAAAGCCAGCAGTAAGTGAGTTTTGCAAAGTTGCAAGATATTAGATCTGATACAAAATGAAATGAATTTTGTACACTAGAAATGAATCATGGAAATTAAGATTTAGAAAATTAAAATAACTTCAAATAACATGAATTAGATACAAATTTGACAAAAGTTATGCAGGACATACACACTGAAAATGCTTTAAATCAAACATATTTCATGTATTGCCAATTTTCCTTTTTCAGAAAACATGGTTTTATTGGCAAAAATTTCTGCTCTGAGAACTATTTGATCATATTCTAGAATCAGCAAAATTTGATAAA
>JAKSZT010054285.1:458866-476935 GCA_026826555.1 Tolypeutes matacus | reverse complement strand
ATATTTTGTTGGCAGTTATTTTCTGCTTTCACTTGTAAAATGTTGTTATACTGTTTTCCTGGCCTCCAAAGTTACAAAGATAAATTTACTCTAATTTGTATAGTTAGACTTACAAGAGAAGTGCTGATTCACTCTTGCATCTTCAAAAATAATTTCTTTGTTTTAGTTTTGAGAAGTTGGCTGTGGAAATTGTGAGTGTCTTAATGTGGATTTCTTTGAATTCATCGTACTTGATATTTTCTCAGCTTCTTTTGTCTATGTCTTTAGAAATTCTGGAAGTTTTAGTGATTATTTATTTGACAGTTTGAAGATTTTGTGAATCACAGAAAGCATCAAGTTCTTGGAACTAATCCATTCTGGTGGGTGTAGGACTCTTTCATTGCATTGGATTCAGTTTTGATTAGATCACTTTTGATTATATCACCCTAGGGCTTATGACTGGACTATGTCAGTGAGACATAACTCAGGTTAGGTCACCACCCTTTTGTTGGAGTGTCATATAAATTTAGACCTGCAAGCAGAAACACACAAAGACAGCTTCCATTTTAGCCTGTCATGCGACAACAGACTCCAGGATCTCCTAAAGCCTCAGAAAGACAGAGAAACTATAAGAAGTTCTGCCAGAGGCTGGAATATGCAGAGCACAGAGGCAAGAGGCCCCTGAGAGGCTAGGCATGAACAGCTCAAAGCTCAAGAGACAGAGCACTGCCAGTGCTTAATAGCCCATGGATGAGCTTGGGGAGAAAAAGAGCTTGGAGGAGAAGGCAGGGAGAGACTGGCAGAGAGACACTGTTTTCCCTTGACATATGGCAGAAGTCCATGAGCAACTGCAGCCAAACTTTGCAAGACAGCATCTCTGATGATGCCTTGATTTGGACATTTTCACAACCTCAGAAATAAAAGCTTCTACCCTAATAAATTCCTATTATAAAAGTCAAACCACTTTTGGTATGACTTCTGGTATTTTGGTTCCAGCAACTTTAGCAAACTAAAACATTTACATGGTTTTTCAGCCTGACCCTTTATTACTCTCCTTCTAAGACTATATGACATGAATACTATACATTTCATTATAGTTCAGAAGAATTTAGAGCTCAATAAATTTTATCATCCTATTTCCTCCTGTTGTTTATATTAGATAATTTCTATCACTTTATCACAAGTTCACTAATTCTTTAGATGGTCCAATCTTTCTTTTCAGTTGAGCCAACTTATTGAGATTTTAGTTCAGTTATTATGTATTTACATTCCAAATTTTACTTTGATATCCTCTTAGAGATTTCCTTTATTTGCTGAAAATCTATTTTTATTATCTGAGATTATCTATTTTAATATATTTAAATCATATCCATAGCTTATATGACATATGATTTAGAATTACCAGTCAGTGAATTTAAATAATTATGTTTTCT
Source organism: Tolypeutes matacus (assembly GCA_026826555.1). Taxonomy (NCBI): domain Eukaryota; kingdom Metazoa; phylum Chordata; class Mammalia; order Cingulata; family Chlamyphoridae; genus Tolypeutes; species Tolypeutes matacus. The sequence goes on along the minus strand of JAKSZT010054285.1, from coordinate 475,523 downwards.
ATATTAAAGGTTATAAAGAAAGAGTAGACAAAAACAAGATCAAATCAGTAATGTAAGCACAGAGAGTGAAATTCTAATAAAGAATAATCAAAGTTAATGCTAGAAATTAAAAACACTGTTCAGAAATGAAGAATGCCTTTGATTAGCTCAGCAATAGATTGAACACGCGTGAGGTAACAATCAGTAATCTTGAAGGTATATGAATAAAATTTCCCCATACTTAAATACAAAGAGAAAATAGTTTCCACATCTGTATTTTCCTCATGACTTTTTTTCTGTAAACCTACAAGTTCTGTGAAAAAAAAATAAAAATAGAGCAGCATGTCCAGCACTGTGGATCAATTTCAAAAGGTGAAACACAGGGGTAATTGGTATATAAGAAGGAGAAAACACAGAGCAGAGAAGAAGAAATATTTATAATAATTATGGTCAAGAAATCTTCAAAATTAATGACCGAGGTCAAAGGGCAAAATTATCAATCTCTGAGAATGCCAATCAGAATAATTATTAGAAAATTTCAATTAGACATTTTATATTCAAACTTCAGAAATTTGAAAAGAACACAACTGTGAAATAAACCATAGGGGGAAGAAAAATCTCTAGTATAGAGGAATAAGAATACAAATTTCATTTGACTTGTTAGAAACCATTTCAGGAAAAAAGAGAGTAGAGTAGAAGCATTGAAGGTAAACAAACAAAAACAAAAAATAAGTACCTAGAATGCTATATTCAGTGAAATGAACCTTCAAGGTAAAAGAAAAACAAAGGTTTTTTTCAAAGAAATGAAAATTGTGTGAATTAACTGTCAGCAGTTCTACTCTGCAGAAATATTAACAGAAATTCTATAGAGTGAAGGAAAACGATATCGGCCAAAAACATGAATTTGCATTAACAAAGGAAGAGTATCAGAAGAGCAATGAATGAAGGTAAAAAGACACTTACTCCTCTTCTTCTTAATTGAAATGAAAGAATAATGTTTGTTTAAAGCATTAATACTAACAATGTATTGAATGGTTATAGCATTAGTAAAAGTGAAATGTAAGACATCATTAGAAGAATGGAAGGAAAAAATTGGAAATGCTCTGTTTTAAGGCACCTGCATTATCTATGAAGGGATATAGATTTCTTTGAAAGTAAAGATAGATTAGTTGTAAATATATATTGAAAACTGTAAGATATGGTGTTAGTTTTTCTAAAGTATGACTGATATGCTAAAAGGGGAGAGAAAATGAAATCACACCAAATGCTCACATAAAGCCAAAGAATGCCTTTAAAGTAGGGATAAAAAGAAATAATGAAAATGTACAAAAAATAAAAAACAGTTACAAATATGGTAGATGTTAACATAATGGTTAAAACACCAATTAAAATGCAGAGATTGGAGAACTGATAATAAAAAAGACCCACCCATAAGGCAGTCTACAAGAAAACAAATTATATTATAAAGACAGATATTTGTAAAAGAAATTGGATGGAGAAAGATATACTATGTTAACCTTAATCAAAATAAAGATGGAATATCTATATTAATTTCAGGCAAAGTAGAATTTATAATAAGGAAAATTATCAGAGATAGGTTATCAATTTTCAGAGATCATTGCATTATGAGAACAGGATCAATTCTCCAGGGGGATATATAAATTGGAATTGTCATGTTAACAGCAAAGCATCAAAATCTGTGATGAAAAAACTGATAGAGCTGAAAGGAGAAACACATTCAATATTTTATCTAGAGATTTCAGCACACTTTTTCAGTAAGTGGCAGATCCAGAAGGTAGAAAGGCATAAAGGCTATGGTTGTGACCAGCCCTATCTATCACCTTAGCCTAATTGACATTTAAAAAACATTTCATCCAACAGCAGCAGAAGACACATCCTTTTCAAGTTCAAATAGAATATTCAACAACATAGACTACATTCTGTGACATTAAACACATTTTAACAAATTTACAGAATAGAAATAATATAAAGTATTTTACCTGGACAAAAAAGCAATAACTAGAGAGCAAAAAAATATATGATAAAGTGTTTTGAAGGCTCCTATAATAGTGGATTTGCTGTTTCTCCTTTCGTATCTATCAGTTTTGCCTCACATATTTTATTACTCTATTATTGCATCATGCATATTAAGGATTTGAATGGCTTCTTGGAAAATTTACCCTTCTTTATCTCTCATAATATTCCTTGTTCTGGTGTCTGATTTTTCTGAAATAAATATAGCTGCTCTAGCTTTCCTTTAGATTAGAGTTAGTGTGATAATACTTTCTTCATATCTTTCCTTGTAATCTACCTATCACTATATTTAATATATTTTCTTGTAGACAACTTATTAGGTTTTGTTTTTATATTCACTCTGCTTCTCTTTCTGTCTTTTAATTGATGTATTTAGACAATTCATATTTAAAGTGATTATTTATGTCTTCCATATATGTAATTATTTTCTGTTAATTTTCATTGTTCTTGATTCTTTATCTTATCCTTTTTTCCTTCTAATTATAATTTTAATTGAGACCTTTATGTAATTCCACTTTTTCCTCCCATAGCATATTATACTTCTCTTTTTATTTTTTATTGTTTTGCTATAGAGTTTGCAATATGCATTTACAACTGATCTAACTCCACTTTCAGATAACACTACATCTTCATAGGTAGTACAGGTAACTTATAGCAGATAATTCCCAATTCTTCCCTTTCATCCATTATAATATTGCTGACATTCATTTCCTTTATCTATAACTGTAATCACTCAATAAATTGTTAGTATTATTTTCCTGAAAATTTATTATTTATTACATCAATAATAAATAATAATAAAATCTATTATTTTTCCTTCATTTATTCCTTTCCAAACCCCATTTGTATTATATGCACAATCAAATTTCTTTTGTATAGCATTTTTTCTTTTCTTTGAAGAACTTCTCAATATTTCTTACAAGGCAAGTGTGCTGGTGAGCAATTAGTTCAGTTTTTGTTTATCTGAGAAAGTCTTTAATTCTCCTTCATGTTTGAAGGAAATTTTCATTGAATATAGGATGTTAGTTTAGTGTTATTTCTTCAGTGCTTTAAATATTTCACTTCACTCTCTTCTTGCTTATATGGCTTTTCTGAGAGAAGTCCATGTAATCCAAAACTATTGGATTCTATAGGTAAGTTGTCACCAGATCCTTTCAAGTTGTCCACTTTATCTTTGGTTTCCCACAGTTTGCATGCATGCCTAAGTGAATATTTTAGTGTATTTATACTCTTTGCTGTTCTCTGAGCTTTCTTTATCTTTGAATCTGGGTCTGTCACTAACGCTGGAAAATTCTCAGTCAGTATTACTTCAAATATTTCTTCTGCTCCTTTTTCTCTTTCTGGTATTCCAATTGCATCTATGTTTTCAACTTTAGAATTTGGAGATGCTCACTGTTGCTACAAATCTAGAAATTAAATTAATTTTATCAAGATTAGAAGGCAAAAAGCAAAATTGCCCTAATAAACATTATTTTTGGAGAAGTTTTAGGTTCACAGAAAAGTTACATCGAAGTAAATGGAATTCCCATATAACCACCCCACACACACTCACACACATAGTTTCCCCTATTATTAACATCTTACATTAGTTTGGTACATTTGTTACAATTGACAAACCAGTATTGAATCACTGCTACTAACTAAAGTCTACATTATTGTTTACACTCTGTGCTGTACAGTTGTATTGGCTCTGACAAATAAATAATGTCATGTGCATGGCATTGCAGAATCATAGTGAACAATTTCATTGCCCTAATATACTCTGTGTTCCACCTATTCATCCCTCCCTCTCCCTTCTGAACCCCTGGAAACCACTGTCTTTATATCAGTGTTAAAGGTTCTTCCATTAACACAAGACAATAATTAAAGTATCAATAAATATTTTTTGGTCTGTGATTACACTTCCCCTTATGTTTGTTCATTCATTCCTCAGTCTTGAGGGATTTGGGATGATGTCCACATGGACAGATTCAAGCTGAGAGGGGAATTGGATATTATGAGGCAGACTGAAGGAATTGCTTTCCTTGCAGTCATAGATACTCCTTGTTTTTGGGGATGGGACTTTTCCATCTTCATTGTCTTGTCAGTTGTCCAAGCCATGCCCAAAGACCTGAAGAGTAGGAATTGGCCAATACTCTTCTGGGATTCAGGGATCTATCTGCATAAGAACAATGCAAAGATTTGCATCTGAGAGAGACACATTTAACAAGTATATTGAGAATTATAGGATCAAATAAAAGGAGTAGAAGAATCATGAGTAGGGGAATTATAAACAAGTATAACTATGCTATTTTGGAGAAATAGATTAACAAATTTTTCCAAACAGGGCCCACCAATGGGGTGTTGAATTCATGAGGCTGTATGCCTTGCCTCTTTGGTCCAGACAACCCAAGAACCCTTGGGAGTGCTTTTGTTTGAAGCAGAGGTTCTCAACCACGGGTCCATAGAAATCAAAGATTTCAGGGGTCTGTGAGCTTGAATTGAAAAAAATCAACTTGATTAGATGTCCAACATGATACGTGTGTTGCCTTGTCAAATACTACATCACAGTTTAATGTTCTTATTCAAGATCAACAACTGTTTGCTCATTGACATGTCTTTAAAAATTAAAATTTATCTTTAACTTCCTATATTTTTGATGTATTGGATTATTATTTAAAGTGTGAAGAAAGAAGCACATATGTATAGTATTATAATATGTTTTTTATTTTAGTAACTGTATTTCAATATATGTAACTGGTTTCCTTTGTAATTTTATTTTATGCATTTAAAAACATTATTCTTGTGGGGACGTGTTGTGCAGGTATGATATATTTATAGTATAGTGTGGACTTAGTGTTATTTTTATTTTTATGTAACATGTTCTGAGTGCAGTGGATAACTGCCTGCAATAAGGTTTGTAAGGATGGTGGAAAAGGTTTTATGATGCTGTGGGAAATTTTGAATTTCTAAATGTTTGCCAAAAATGACTGAACAGTTGGTGAACCATGTTAGGTTATCAGGTATTGAAATTATTGGAAAGTTGTAAAATGTAATTTTGAATAATCCTAAAATTTAATTTAAAGACATGCTGATGTTGAGTGTAATCAAACTCTCTACTGCTGGATTCTGAGAAGGGGTCTGTGGTTTTCACCTGACTGGCAAAATTGTCCTTGAAAAAAGAACAGGTTAGGAATCCCTGGTTTGAGGCCTTGGTTACTGTGACAGTTAGTGAAATCTACATGAAACCTGCATAAACTTAACCACTGGAGTGAATTCCCAACTCACTTTGAAATATCTTAGCCTGAAAACCCTTTTTTTAGTTAATGTTTTTCCCTTTAGTCAAACTTTTTCCACATGTATCACTGGTTAGCGCTTGGTAATAATAGCTTGGTGCCTGGGAGGCTCATCCCTGTGAGCCTTGCCCAACATCCAGAGGAAGGTAAGGAATTCATTTGCTGACTTCAGCTTAGATAAAGGCAATATTTGAGTAAAAAGGAAGTTTTCAGGAGGTACCCCAGGAATTCATTATAATCAGGCTAAGTTTGTTTTTTCACAAGAATAAGGTTCATAACGTAAAGCATTAAGATAGAGGGTGGGGCATATCAGTCTGTTTTCCTTTGTTAGGCATGGCTTATATATTCCTGAGATTTTTGCCATTTTATTTTAGAAAGTAACAGGACTTACCCAGGATGGAGTTTAATATTTTGTTAGCTACTGTGTGGGTCTTTATCTATTGAGAAAACATACCCATGAAAATAAATACATTCATACCCCACAGAAGTAAGCTTTAGGTGTATCTTCCCCATATATCACCCCAGCAATCAACAAAAGTTATAAACCTTTGTTATAAATCATGAAATAACATTTTTATATTTGTATTCTGTTACAATCCTTAGCCACCCCTGAGTTCACTGAATTACACAGTCAACGGTTTTACCATCTAGCTTTCCTTCTAGCATCATGGATGGCACAAACCTTCCCCTTTTAGGCACATTCATAGTCACAATTCAGTGCTGTTAATTACACTCATATTGCTGCAACACCATCACCTCTGTCTATTTCCAAACCGTTACAATCAACCTAATTAAAAATTGTGCCTAGATTAACATTTACTCATCAATCTGTCCTCCCATTGTGGCTCATGGAAACCTATCTTCCATACTCTATCTCCTTGAGTTTGCTCAATATCCTTAATTCATATCAGTGAGATCATGCAATATCTATTCATTTTTGGCTGGTTTATTTCACTCAACATAAGGTCCTAGACATTCACCCATGTTGTTACATGTGTCAGTACTGCATTCCTTTTTACAGCTGAATAGTATTTCATTATATATATATATGACATTATGCTTATCAATTCATAGAAGCTTTGTGGTCCTGGCTCTTATATTTAAGTTTTTGATCCATCTTGACTTAACTTTTTTTAGGGTGTGAGCTAGGGGGTCCTCTTTCTTTTGGATATGAATATCCAGTTTCCCAGAAGCATTAGTTAGAGAGACTATTTTGTTCCAGTTGAGAGGACTTGGCAGCCCTTTCAAATATCAGTTGGATGTAGATGTATGAGTCTATTTTTCAACTCTCAATTCAGTCCATTGGTCAATATGTCTATTCTTGTGGCAGTACCATGCAGTTTTGACCCACTGTAGCTTTGTTATATATTTTAAAATCAGGCAGTATGAGTCCTCCAACTTCATTTTTCTTTTTCAAGATATTTTTGACTATTTGGGACCACTTACCTTTCCAAATACATTTGATAATTGGCTTTCCCATTTATGTAAAAGTGTTGTTGAAATTTTTATTGGGATTACATTGAATCTAAATCAATTTAGGTAGAAATTACATCTTAATTATATTTATTCTTCCAATCCATGCACATGAAATATCCTTCATTTATTTAGGTCTTCTTTTATTACTTTTAGCAGTGCTGTGTAGTTTTCTGTGTACAAGTCCTTTACATACTTGGTTGAATTTATTCCTAGATATTTGATTCTTTAATTGCTATCGTAAATACAGTTTTTTTTCTTTATTTCTCTTCAGATTGCTCATTGTTAGTGTAGAAAAACCCTACTGATTTTTGCATGTTAATCTTATATCCTGACACTTTACTGAACACTTTTATCTGCTCTAGTAGATTTTTTTTTTTTTTATCCCTCTTGCTCTAGTAGCTTTGTAGTAGATTTTTTAGTACTTTCTATATATAGGATCATTTCATCTGCAAAGAGTGGAAGTTTTACTTCTTCCTCTCCAATTTGGATGTCTTTTAGTTATTTATCATGCCTAAGTGTCCTAGCAAGAATTTTTAACACAATGCTGAATAAGGGTGGTGACAATGGGCATCCTTGTCTTGTTACAGATCTTAGAAGGAAAGCTTTTAGCCTTTCATCATTAAGGGTGGTGTTAGCTGTGGGTTTTTCATATATGACCTTTATAATGTTGAGGAAGTTTCCTTCTATTCTTTTCTTTCAAAATGTTTTTATCAAGAAAGTTTGCTGAATTTTGTTGAATGTCTTTTCTGCATCAATAGAGATGATCATGTAATTTTTTCCTTTTATCTGTTAATGTGGTGTGATGTATTATATTAATTGATTTTCTTATGTTGAAACATACTTGCATACCTGGAATAAAACCCACTTGATCATGGTGTATAATTTGATTGATGTGTTGTTGGATTCAAATTGCAAGTATTATGTTGAGGATTTTTACATCTAAGTTCATTAGAGAGATTGTTTTATAATTTTTTTATAGCATCCTTATGTAGCTATAGTAGAATTAGGGTGGTGTTGGCAATTTTCTGGAAGAATTTGAGTGGGATTGGTGTTTGTTCTTTTTATAATCATTGGTAGAATTCACCTGTGAAGTCATCTGCTCTTGGACTTTTCTTTGTTGGGAGAATTTTGATGACTCATTCAATCTCATTACTTGTGATAGGTCTTTTGAGGTATTCTATTTCTTCTTTCATAGTATAGACTGCTCATGTGTTTCTAGAAGTTTATTTTCCAGATTATCGGCATTAATATTTCCTAGTATCTTCTTAGGATACTCTTTATTTCTGTGGGGTCAGTGGTGATATCCCCTCTCTCATATCTGATTTTATTTATTTGTATTTTATTTTTTCCTCATTATTCTAGCTAAGGTTTAGTCAATTTTATTAATCATCTCGATACTTTTGTTAAATTCATTTCAATGTTGTCAGTTAAATTCACAATTTTGTAGTTTTATTCTCAATTTCCTTTAATTCTACTCTAATCTTTGTGATTTCTTGCCATCAGCTTGTTTTTGGATAGTTGTATGTCCTTTTTCTAATTATTCCAGATGTAAGGTCTTTGATTTTTGCTCTTTCCCCTTTTATAATGTAGGTATTTAAGACTACAAATTCCCCTCTCAGCACTGTCTTCCTTGTTTCATATAAGTTTTGATATGTTTGTTCATTTACATTCTTTGTGAGATATGACTGATTTGACTTGCAATTTCTTCCTTGACCCTCTGATTGTTTGTGTGAGTGCATTGTTTAACTTCCATATATTTGTGAATTTTTTGGTTCTCCACCGTTTGTTGATTTGCACCTTCATTCTATTGTGGTCAGAAATTGGGTTTGTGCAGGGAGGACTTATTTGAGTCCAATTCTGTCACTCTCACGAGCACAGATTCCAAAATACAGCCCACTGATAAGGCGTCAGTCTCTGGGGCTATCCCCCCTTATATAGGGCCTGGGTGTCTCCAGAGCTCTCCGGAGCCCCTCTGTGTGGGGTGATATGCATCAGTCCCTTCTATTCAAACCTATATGTGATGCTGGAGTTTTTAGGTATAGTTCCAGAGACTGGAGCCTCTGGCCTACATATGTGCCAGGTGTGCATGGAATCTCAGTGGAGATGCAACTCCTACCCTACAGCTCAATGGACTCATCCAAGTCACCTGGCAAGGAGACAACGATGAGCAACGGCCATCCCAGGGAATGGAGAGGGCCTGCATCTGCAGGCAGGATAATCCCACCCACCATATCCATGGCATATAAGCCCTCTCTCACTTGGAGGTGGAGTGGACATCATCATCCCAGTCCCCTCAGGATTGGGGGAAGAACTATGGACTAGAGTGGACTTGATGGTATTCTGTTGTACACATATGGTGATTCTAGCAATGGAAGAAATTATAACAGTAAGGTGGAGCCAGTGGCCACTGGAAACTTTCGGGACAGGGAGGGGATGTGAAGTTGAAATACAGGGGCTTTTTCGGGATTTGGAGGTTGTTCTGAGTGCCGTTGTGGCAACAGATGTAGGCCATTTTAAATCAGCACACACCATTCAGAACTGTGTGGGAGAGAGTGTGGTCTACGATGTGAACTGTGGTCTATGGTTGATGGCAAGGCCCCAGGATGTGTAAGTTCATTGAGGGTGATGAGCCACACTTGTGGGAGATGTTTGCGTGGGATGTGGTGGGAGGTGTGGGAGGTGGGGAACATGGGAATCCCGGTAGGTTCTGTGTAATATTTTAGGTAATCTAAACACCTCTTAAAAAAAATATATATATATATATAACATCTTTGTAAGCAAATGCACATATATGCATATATATTTATATATCATTTTACAAATATTGGTATGTATTGTGAAAATTTTGATTTTTACCCACAATAAAAAAAAAAAATTGGGTTTGTATAATTGCCATCTTTCTAAACTCATTGAAGTTTGTTTTATGACCTAACAGATAGTCTATCCTGGAGAATGATCTGAGCACTCCAGAAGAATGTAAATATTGCTGATTTGGGGTGCAATGTTATTAATATGTCCATTACGTCTACTTCCTGTCAAGTATTATTCAAGATCTCTGTTTCTTTATTGGTCCTCTGTTGAGATGTTCTGTTTATCAGAGTGGTGTATTGTAGTCACCCACTATTAGAGTAGATATATATTTCTCCCCCTAGTTTTGCCAGTGTTTCCCCATGTATTTTGGGCACTCTGGTTATGTGCATAAAATCTTTCTTTTTTGTAGATTTCTCCTTTTATTAATATATAATGTTTTTCTTTGTCTCTTACAACTTTTTTTTTCGTCTTTAAAGGCTATTTTGTCTGATATTAGTATAGCTTCCCTAGCCCTTTAATAGTTCTTGCTTGTGTCAAATATTATTTTCCTGGCTTACATTTGCAACCTATTTGTGTCCTCGGGTCTAAGTTGAGTCTCTTGTAGAAAGCATATATATGGGTTATATTTTTATCCATTCTGCCAATTTGTGTCTCTTATTTGTGGAGTTTAAACCATAAACATTCAATGTTATTACAGTCAATGTTATTTTATTTTTGTTTGACTTTATACCCTTTTTAAGTATCTTTACCAATATTCTTCCTTTCTATACAGTCCTCCAAACCTCTCTCTCCTGTCATTTCCTTTCAACCTGCAGAACTCCCTTTGGTATTTCTTGAATTATAACAATTGATGATTGGTGACGTACTCTCTCAATTTCTATTTACCTGTGAAAATTTTTATTTCTCCCTAATTTTTGAAGGACTGTTGTGCTGGATAAATAATTCTTCACTGGCAGGTTACTTATTTATTTATTTTTTTACAGCACCTTTACTATGTCTTACCACTGCCTTCTTGCCTCTATGTTTTCAAATGAGAAATTAGCATTAAATCTCATTGAGGAATCCTTCTGTGTAATGGACCTCTTTTCTCTTGCTGCTTTCAGGATACTCTCTTTACCTTTGGCATTTGCCAATCTACTGTGTCTCACAGTAGATGTCCTAGGGTTTTTTTCCTGCTTGGAGTATACTGAACTTCCTGGATATTTATATACATGTCCTCATAATTGTTGAGGAAATTGGGGCCATTATTTTCTCTAACACTCCTTCTGCCCCTTTTCCCTTCTCTTCTCCCTCTGGGACACCCATATGGTTATGTTTGTGTGTTTTGTGTTGTCATTAAATTCCCTAAGTATCTGCTGATTTTTATTTTTATTTTTTGCATTTTTTTTGTCCATCTATTCTGCTATCTGTGCAAATTTGCGTGTCCTATATACTAATTTATTAATTTGTTCCTTTATCTGTTCAAATCTGTTGAGGTGTGATTCTAGTGTAGTCTCAATTTCTTCCATTGTTCCTTTCCTTACCATAAGATCTGTTATTTCTTATGTATGTTTGCAGTTTCTTCTGTATTTTCACTCAATGTCTTCTTAATACACTTTTTCTCATCTCATTGAATTGATTTAGGATATTTGTTTGTATATCTTTGATTAATTGTTCCACATTCTGAGTCTTCTCTTGATTTTTAGTTTGTTTATTTGACTGGGCCATATATTCCTGTTTCTTAGTATGGCTTGCAATTTTTTGCTGATGTCTAGGTATCTGTTTATCTTGATAGGTTTTTTTCTGTTGGTCAGTTTCTCTCTCTTGATTAGGATTTTATTTTTGTTTGTCTTTGTGCTAAGTTTTTGGCACTGTTTCCTCATATTTTATAGTTTTAGGATTTCCCATGTTTAACTGAAAAAATAAAAGAACAAAATAAAAAAAAAATAAAAATGAGAGAAAAAAGAAAAATATATATAAAAAAGAAAAATGAAAAAGAAAGAAAAAAAGAATATGAATGAACAAAAAGTAAAAAGAGAAAAGAAAAACCAAACCCCATATTTTTTACCTTTGAATTAATATAATATCAACTTTTCTTTTGCTACAAAAAAGTTACAATGTTGTTGTTGACTATTCTCCATTCATTTTTTACATTATCATATATGTAAAATATCCTACAGAAACTAAAGGCAAAAAAAGCCAGCAATAAGTGAGTTTTGCAAAGTTGCAAGATATTAGATCTGATACAAAACCAAATGAATTTTGTACACTAGAAATGAATCACGGAAATTAAGATGTAGAAAAATAAATTAACTTCAAATGACATGAATTAGATGTAAATTTGACAAAAGTTATGCAGGACATACACACTGAAAATGTTAATCAAACGTATTTCGTGTATTGCCAATTTTCCTTTTTCAGAAAACATGGTTTCATTGGCAAAAATTTCTGCTCTGAGAACTATTTGATCATATTCTAGAATCAGCAAAATTTGATAAAGAAATAGTTCCCTCTTTATTTTTATCTCATAAGTTATTTTAGTGTATCTTTTTAAAAAAAGCATTTGATCATTTGGTTTTTTTTATGTAGTTTGATTATAAATATTGAATTATTTTAAATAAAAATTTTATGATGACAAGCAAAAAAATGCAATTACATTTTTAAATCTTAAAAGTAATATATTTTATTTATATTCAATATGGGCTTTAACACCTGTCACATTTTAGCTATTATATAATCCATGTTCTTATATATTTCATTATTTATTAAGTATTCATAATATCTGGAAAACATTGCTTAATTCTCCAATATCAAGATGGATATATCCATATTTAATTCTTAACCCTTGTTCTAGAATATTTAGGTTAGATTTCAAGTTTTGTTGAATTTTACTCCTAGTTATTTTTCATTTAAACAATGAACTTTTCATACTTTTTTATGCTCTTAATTTTTTATTTCATTGAATGATAATATGTGTTAACACTCAGATTTCCTTAGCAGTTTATGAGCCTTTCAAAGTAGGACGTGCACATTTATCACTGTCTTCCTGGCACAGAAAATTGCTTCTGTCACTTGTCTTTGCATATTTTAAAAATATGGTAAATACAAAATAAATGAATTATATTTGTAGCAACTTATAATTATAAACATGTATTCAAGAATGGTTTTATCAATTTCTATACATATATCAAACTTTAAACTATATTCTATATAATATATATATTAACCCACAGCATATTTCCAGATTTGGATTCTTTCAGACAATACCCTACATATTTGTTAACATTGCTATTTGTCTTAAAGACTAAATATAGATGTTTAGAAATAAAGGTAACATGTTTAGACTAAACATGAAACATGGTTTCTACATTAATAAGTAATTTAACTTATTAAATTACAGATACTTTATAAAGCAGTTTATCTAAACCAAAGTATAAGTAAAATCATGCTTATTTGTTTAAATTATGTTTTCATTGTCTCACTACATGTTTATGGATCTTTTTGGTTTTTATCCTTATGCTACAGATAAATTAGAATCCCTCATTAGAATCATTCTAGCCAATATAGCTAGGTTCTTTGGTTGCAAGAAAACATGTAGTAAAAGAGCCTCCGGCCTACCTATGTGTCAGGTGTGCATGAAATCTCGGTGGAGCTGCAACTCCTACACTACAGCTCAATGGACTCATCCAAGTCACTTGGTGAGGAGACAACGATGGGCAATGGCCATCCCAGGGAATGGAGAGGGCCTGCATTTGCAGGCAGGATCATCCCACCCACCATATCCATGGGATATAAGCCCTCTCTCACTTGGAGTTGGAGTGTACAACACCATCCCAGTCACCTCAGGATTGGGGGAAGAACTATGGACTAGAGTGGACTTGATGGTATTCTCTTGTTCACATATGGTGATTCTAGCAATGAAAGAAATTATAACAATGAGGTGGAGCCAGTGGCCACTTGACACTTTTGGGGTAGGGAGGGGATGAGCAGTTGAAATACAGGGGCTTCTTTGGGAGTTAGAGGTTGTCCTGAGTACCGTTGTGGCAACGGATGTAGGCCATTTTAAATCAGCACACACCACTCAGAACTGAGTGCGAGAGAGTGTGGTCTACGGTGTGAACCGTGGTCTATGGTTGGTGGCAAGGCTCCAGGATGTGTAAGTTCATTGGGGGTGGTGGGCCACACTTGTGGGAGATGTTTGTGTGGGATATGGTGGGAGGTGTGGGAGGTGGGCAACATGGGAATCCCAGTGGGTTCCGTGTAATATTTTGGGTAATCTAAGCACCTCTTAAAATATATGTATATATATATATATAAATAACATTTTTGTAAGCAAATACACATATATGCATATATATTTATATATCATTTTGCAAATGTTTGTATGTATTGTGAGAATTTTGATTTTTACCCACAAAAAAAAAAAAAAACCATTGATTATAAACTTTGGATAGATAATATGATATGTGAATACATCTCAATAAACTGCTTAATAAATAAATAAATAATTGTACAAGACTAACAAGAAATACCAGCTATGTACAGCAGGCGAAACAAAGAGATTGAGATGTGGGGGATTTTCTTGGTGGTTTTTTGTTTATTATTATTATTGAAACAATGAAAAGGTTTTAATAATGATAAAAGTGATTCCACCAAACACCATTGTATGTACTTTGGATAAATTGTATACTTTATTAGTAGGTATCAATAAAATTGATTTGTTTAAAATCAAAAAAAATAAAATAAAAAATAAAGTGAGTTTGAGTGTTTTGAATGATGTGACCAGTACCTGAGAATGTGTCACATACAAGGCCCTTTCACTAAACAAATAATTAGGTAAATCTGTTCTTTAATGATGTCTCACTAATTATAGAAACTTACATTTGAGTGTTTGAAGTCACTCATGGGTAAATAAAGATCATTTGTGGCACTCCATTTCCACATAAAACAGCATATAAATAATTTGTTTCTTATAATCCTGAAGAACAGATTCCACCTGCTGGGGCAGCATTTCCCTTTGGAGTATTTTAGAGTTCACACTTTTGGGAGATGGGCTACATAGATAAAACCAGTCTCATTCTTGTTCTTTGTGTTTTTACCATCAATTCTGTTTGCTAAGGTCAAGATAGTAGGAAGCAAAATGCTCCTGAGGGAAAGAAATCCTCAGTATTTGAAAGCCAGACTTAGCATTGTCCATACAGATTAATGGTTAGTAATCATTTCATTAGCAACCACATGAGAAGCCTGTTGAATATTTCCATCTTCTATATAACAGATACTCTTGTGAGTATTACTTTTATTTTATTCTGGTTATTGGTTATAATTTCAGATACAAAAAATAGGTCCTAGGGAAAAACCATTTTATCAATTAATAGGAAATGATTCAAAGTCGATTAAATATCTATTTTAAAATCGTTAAGAAGTGTCTTTTTAGCATAAATCACAGAGAAATAAAATGTTAATTTTGAACACACTTTCTAAAACATGAGTCAGAAAGGGTTCCTTTTCAGAGACTTGATTATTATAGAATTTTGTTCAGGAATGTATCAGACTTTGAAACAGTTATTTACATAGCTGTGCTTTACCACATAACAGGGTGGTGAGTACACTGTAAGCAATGAATTAAAAAGTTGAAAATAATAGTTAAGACTTATTTTGGTTATAAGCAGGAAGTATTAAAAGACTGAAGAAAAATAAATAAGAACTTAAAAGTTGGTCAAAACATTATATTAAACATAGTGAATATTATTTTTATTTTAGGATACATAATTTTTTATCAAGTTTTCTTATTATTGAAACATATAAAAATAATTTGCTGATTGGGTAGGTTGGGGGAAAGTACAGCAAATGTAAGATAAGGACTATAATTAGTAGTAAGATTTTGAATATATTCTTTCATAATTTGTAACAAATGTCTCACGACAAGGCAAGGTGTTGGTGGCGGGTTGATGTGTGGGACCCCTGTGAGTTGTTATGAATGTTAGCTTTGTAAGTTCACAACTTTTACTATACACTTATTCTTTATGTATGTTCATGTATAAATGATATAAAAATAATAATAATAATAGAGTGAGTTGGGGGAAAATTCTTTGGTTAATAGTAATACTTTGAGGATGCTCTTTATTCATTAGTTAAAAATGTTTCATAACAATGCAAGGTATTAGTGGTAGGGTGAGGTATGAGAGCCATATATGATGTTATGGATGTTTGTTTTGTAAGTTCACAACTATTGCTATATACTTATTGTTTATGTGTGTTCATGTATGAGTGATATACTTCAATAAATTAAAAAAATAATTTGCTGTTATAAATTAAAGTTTTGTTTTTTAAGGAAAATAATTTCAGCACCATGAATATTTCTTAGTGTTTAGAGCTTGTATGCTTGTATAGAGTAGAATAATATGGCATTGCATAATAAACATTAGCAAAAAAGCTCGTCACCACATGTCAGATTCAATAACTTTTAAAAGACCAAGCTTTAGGAATGGATAGTTTTGAGGGGTTTTTATACAATGAAGATAAGAACAAATATTGTGCCCCACCATAATGAGTGACAATAGGTTATAAGTTCACTTTATTTTTACCACACTGTGCTATCCAATGCATAAAATCACGGTATATAGAAAAACAATGCATTATGCTGGGAGAAAAGCTAAAAAGACTGGCATCAATCTAGATGGGAAAAACATACTTTAAAGAGATTACAAGGCTAAAAAGAAGGAGTATTTAAAGCAATTTTTGCAGTAAAGAACGTGACAAAGACTTTTGGCAAATGGTTACTAATGCTTATTCTGTACTTTTAAAAGAATAGATGCCTGATGATTTCAACATTTTAGACTGAATTTGTCTAATTAAATTATTTAAACAATTGTTCTATCACCCTAATTTTCCAATCAGTTGAATTTAATTAAATTATTAAATCCATAGAGAAAGACCAATTGGGGATACAGAAAAGATATATCATAGATATTTACAAATAAAGTATCAACTATAATATTATAAAATTATAATTTTAATATTTCAGTGTAAATATATATATTTTCCAACCCCTTTTCCAATTTATCCTTTCAAAGGGTTGGCAAGTTTTAAATTAAATATAGAAG
>JAKSZT010054285.1:314466-458856 GCA_026826555.1 Tolypeutes matacus | reverse complement strand
ATCTATTCCCATCTCATTATGTTGTAAAGCAGTATTGTGTTAAACTGAAAATTGATTTTATATATAAATATATACAGGCATATGAATTTTAACCATGTATGAAATTACCTCATAAGTGTGAAAATTAGAGAAGTGAAAGAAAATGAAAATGTAAATAGTGAGAAATGGGAATCAGACTGTGAAAAAAAGAACTGCTGGGAATAGACCATTAAATCCCATATAAAAAATCTAAAGATCTCAGAAAATTTATGAAAGAAATTTAGAGTAGGAAGCAAGAAAATTTACATTACACTAGAGAGAAAAATGACAAATATTTCATCAAGTTTATTTACAAGACAGAAAAATACAAATGAAGTTAATGAAGCAAAATGAATGAACTCACAGTGGGGAAACACTAAATATTATAATAATCAATTAGCTGACAAAAAATTGCAAAGCAAAATTATAAATGGAGTGTGGCATAGGTAAATAGGATAGTCCATATCTTTTCCTTTATTTCTTATCTCATGAAAATTAAGAGCCTCCTTCTAATGTACACAGAGGTTTATCTTACAAATTTGGGGACAGGGAGCAGTATAGTAAACTACTGGCTTATGTGCCTAACTAGCATCTTTATCACTTTGATGCTTATAAGGATAGGTAGAAAACATGCTAAAACAGAATACATCTGTAACATATGATTAATAAACTGGATTTTTTATGGATGGATAGTATTTATTGTTAAACTGTTATTGTTGCTTTACACATGAACACAAACACATACACGGGCAACATATATTGAATGATGTGCACTAAACATTAAAAAGGAATACTTAATGTTCCTGATACCTTCAATAATACTTTATTTTTCTTCTCTAATGCAGAATGCCATCAAGAATGAACAATATATCAATGGTGACAGAGTTTCTTCTCTTAGGTTTTCCTGGACCATGGGATCTTCAATTATTGCAAGCTTCAATTTTTACAGTAATGTTTCTATCAGCCCTGGTGGGGAATGGACTCATCATCACCATAACCTCCTTGGACCCATGCCTCCACACACCCATGTACTTCTTCTTAAGGAATCTGTCACTGTCTGATCTGTGCCTCATTTCTGCAGTTGTGCCAAAAACTGTTACCAACTCATTGACCCACAACAATTCCATCTCATTCCTTGACTGTGCCACCCAGGTCTTCCTGGTGGTTTTATCGGCAGCTGCAGAGCTGTTTCTCCTCACAGCCATGTCCATTGACCGCTATGCTTCCATTTGCCATCCCCTGCACTATGACGTCATCATGCACAGGGGCACATGCGTGCGCATGGCGGCAGTGTCTTGGTTCAGCAGTGGCTTTATTTCCCTTTTACACACAGTGAGCACCTTTTCTTTATCTTACTGTGGACTTAATGAAATTCAACAATTTTTTTGTGATATTCCCCAGTTGTTAGCTGTTTCTTGTTCAGCGCATATAACCACAGAAATTGTGCCCATTCTCATTAATGCAGTACTTGATTTGTGCTGCTTTATCTGCATCCTAACTTCATACATCCACATCTTCTCCACCATCAAAAAGATTCCCTCCACACAAGGACAGTCAAAAGTCTATTCCACTTGCCTGCCACACCTGACAGTTGTTGCACTTTTCTTCTCAACTGCCTTTATCGCTTACCTGAAACCCATTTTTGGGTCTACATCATTCACTGATCTCATTCTATCTGCTTTCTATATTTTGCTGCCACCTTCACTTAATCCCATCATATACAGCCTTAGAAACAAGGCCATGAAGACAGGTTTGGAGAAGTTGATCATTAGAAAGCTCTGGAAAACAATGAATATTCTTATATTTCTTTAAGAATAGAGGTGTTCACCTCTTAACACTTAAGCATAGAGTTCATCTAAATTGGACTTTTTCAAATCTGACTATCCCCAGAATTATCTGGAAGCATGGTGCTGATCTTTGGCCAAAGTGGAATGTAATATACTAAACAGTTATTAATGAAGTCATGTTTGGATTTCATGATCCCATGTTTGGGAGAAAGAATATTTGATGATGCCCTGATTTGGGACTTCTGGCCCCCCAAATCCAAAATAAATTCTTGTTCTTTAAGCCAAACCATAGCATGTTATTTGTGCTAGCAGCCTCTCACACTAAGGCGCGCGCACGCACACACACACACACACACACACATCTCTAATAGTTACAGAAAATGTGCACATCGATATTTTGCACCTGATTTTTGTTAGGCTATCTTGGTTTCTGGATATTTGCCTTGCAAACACATTAAGGTTTTGCCTGCATTACACTTCAAATGAGACTGTCAATTCTCTGACACCCAATAACTCCCAGGTTCTTGGCTTGTGTTCCTGAGAGTGAGCATGTCTGTGAGACTGAGAAAGTTCACAGGAATCCATTCCTGTATAGATTCAGGACTCCCATAATAGTGGATTAAGCTTTCTTGATCCTGCTATACTATATCCTTTACCTGTAAAGAAACTTTCCTGAGTATATATTGATAGAGTCTGAGAGTTTTTTCCATTGTCTAAATTAGCATAAGTGGCACAACTGTCAATAAAATATTTTGTTTATTCATTAACATCACTGAAGAAAACACAAAAGGGACACCTCTTATTGGGAAAATTACTCATCACAATATTTATGGGATTATTATTTATTACATAGTTAATGAAGTTTAAATTTATTAAACTCATGCATTTATATCATCTCAATATTTGTGAAATATAGAAAGATTTTTAAAATCTGATATCAGATGGGGAAATAGTTATTTTTTTATTTAACCTTGTTATTTACTACTTCTTAACTTTTAAAAACAGATACTGTTCTTAATTCTCTATTCTTACTCTACAGTACATGGTTACTGCCTTATATCGATTTTTAAAAATATATTTGAATTGTCAAAATTCCCTTTTGGCACTGCCCATCTAAACTCAGGCCCAAGGAACAGGAGGAGGATAAAGGTGTTAGAAACCAACTTGGTGATTTCTCTATGCTATCTCTACACATTGGAGTTTATATTCTTTTTTCACTTTCATAAAATTGAATTGCTCGTGGCCTCACCTAAATTACAAATGTGCAGCATATAAGCCTTTTCAGGGAAAGCATCATTATTTAGAATTGACTTGAGAAAAAGGGAAAGATCATTTATGCCTTCTGCTTCCCCATGCTTTTTTAAAATTAAGCTATTTAATATTTAACATGTAAGAGATACTAGTCATAAAGAAAAGTATTTACATTTACTCATATCCTAATGTATTTTCACAAGCCTTTAAATGTCTACAATTTTATGGGTATGGTTTTCCATCAATGAGGCCAAATAAAATTTTTTTTATGTATAACTAAGTAAAAGCTGTAAATCTGGTTCAATTTAGTCACAAGACTATACAAAGAACCTTTAAATAATCAGGAAAGAGATATTTAACATTATTGGTTAGTCTTGTAAAATGGTGAGTTTTAACCTATTTGATATCTCTATAGTCTTGATTATAATGCCTCCTATACAATTACATCATACTGCTTAGCAAGTAACACAGGTTACTCTCATAATATTTTAACTCAATTAATTGTAACTGAATTCTAATTTGTTAGCCAATGCATATATTCCTCTTAAAATACTTACTACAGTATCTTAGAACTAATTCTCCTAGAATAAGTAATCATCCCAAGTGGAAAAATGATGCAGAGCCTTATCTATTGCTTAAAGCTTTTCAAGTATTATAGGAACATAAATCATTAAAAAAAAAAAACTGATTAAAATTTGACAACCCATCTTGTTTCACTATTAATGAATTGGAGAAAAATGTGAATAAAAAGTTCCTTTATATTCCTCTGCTGAACATAAGTATTATTACATACTAAGAAGAACTACAACTTTGTTTATGAACTCTTTTCTAACTTGTTCAAGTATAAAACATGACTATAGTTCCATTAGAGGGGAGAAATGATCAATCTTATGTAACTCAAAGAAAGATGGGAGACAAAAAAAAAAAAACAACAAAAAACATAAAATGACGCTGGTTTTTAAAAACCTACAGTTTATCCTGAAATGCCAGACTTCAACAATACCAAAACAAAAAGTTACAGCAGCAAGCCACCAGTTAATCACACATTATTAATAATGCTGATATAGGCAATAGTTTTTCCTTTCTGCAATCATACTGTTATATCTTCCTTTTGTTTTCCTGCTTTTCAGTTGCAGGCAGTTCAAGGCTAGCCCATTGAATGGGTTCAGCTTTTCTCACAGTGATCTCAATCTTGGTTGCAGCCATAGATACATAACTTCACTTTACATCAATCACACCCAATATTTTCACATTTTGATGAAATTCTTTCTCCCATTCAAATATAATGTGCACATTTAACAATGTACTATTTGCCTCTACTCAACTAAGTTCTGGAAGTGAATTTTTAGCATATATTTAAATGATGACTTCACCCCTAGTCTGATGCCAATCATGTCTACATGGAACAGCATTTCCCCATCATCCTTATTAGTCCATATGTGTTTTCCTGTGGTACAGCCTTCTTGGGCTAAAAATGTATTAACACTAGAAGTTTTTCTTCTACAGTTGCTCCATTATTTCATCCTTTCATGGAAAGAGGTACTTCAGAATGATATACACAACTTTCTTCTAGACTCTGTAGACCCTGATATATCTTTGAACATCTCCATTTTTACATGATGTCCCAATCTTAACTTCATCACTGCGCTCCTTCTTATCTTCTTCATTCCCCAATGACAGTTTAAGTTTATCAGGTGCTTGTTTTAGGGAGGTAGATACTTTTAATTCCAAATTTTTCATTGGTTCATTTGGGCATGGCCTTTTTATTGCTTCTCCTGGTTTAGGGGCTTGAATGATGTGCTCCTGAAATTTGGGTTTCAGTTCAGATAGTTCTCTCTTCTCAGTAGTCTTGACGTCAGTTTTGACTAGCTCAGGTGGCTTCTAACTATTATATCTGCCTTTTGTACAGCCTACAATGCTTAAAAAATCAGAAAACTCTGTTGCTCTTCTCTTACAGCAAGACCAACTCTTTAATGTATCATGAAAGCCTAGAACACCTGGGTGGTATGTGCAAGCATCATCGGAATTGGTCTCAGGATGGAAGCGCTGGCTCCAGCTGTGGTTGTAGCACAGCAGGGCCATATCTCTTCCTACCATTACAAGTAAGGCCCAGACTGCAGGAAACCACAGGAGGATACATTTACAGCTCCTCTACTGCAAGCACTGGGCTGCCTGCTCTTCCCTTACTTTAAAAAACATATTTTGAAAGAGGCTTTAGATTACATAAATGTTACATTGAAAATATAGGAGGATTCCCATATACCTCACTCCTCCCTCTCTCCTACCTTTCCCAATTAACATCTTTCAGTAGGGTGGTACATTTGTACAATTGATGAACACATATTGAAGCATTGCTACTAACCATGGTCTAAAGTTTACATTATAATTTACACTATGCATTGCACAATTTTATATATTTTGGCAAAATATATATAATGGTCTGTATCTGTCATTGCAATGTCATGCTGGACAATTCTAAAGTCCCCAGATTGTCCCAGTTTACACTAATTCTTCCCACTCCTTCCCCTCAGAACCTCTGGTAACCACTTTATGTCAATGTTCCAAGTTCTTCCATAGTTAGAATAAGAAGTCTACTTTAGTCCATAGTTGCCTTTCCCCCTTATGTTTGTTCATTCCTCAATTTTGAAGGTTTGGGGATGGTGATGCTTACAATTGAGAGGGGACTTAGATCCCATGGAGCAGATGGATGGAACAGTCTTGCTTGCAGTTGTAGATACTCTGATTTTTGGGGATGGGCATGGTCCATCATCATCATTTTGTTAATTGTCCTGGGTGAGTCTGATGAACTGGAGAATAGGTGTTGCCTACAACTCTGCTAAGATTTAGGGCTCAACTGGCATATGAAAATAAAGAAGATTCACATCCCTGGGACATATATTTAATCAGTAGAGTATTAAATATAGATTCAAATAAAAGAGGCAGAAGAGCTATTTGTAGAGAAATTATAAATGAGTCTAACTCTTTTACATTGGAAAGCATATATTCCAAGGTAAGACCCACTGACAGGGTGATGAATTCCTGAAATTTTCTGCCCTTCCTATAGTGTCTAGATGTTTCTAGAGCTCTCAAGAGCCCCTTTGTTGAGGCATTGTTTACTGGGGCAGCCAATGAGCTCCTCTTTAGAGGTGCATAGCATAACCTCTGGAATGACCTCTCAGCTCACTTTGAAATTTCTTAGCCATAAAACTCATTTTTATTTACTATATCTCCCTTTTGGTGATCATCTTTTACAAAATGCATTGCTAGTTTGTGCTTGGTAGTAATCCCTCAGTGCCAGGGAGGCTCATCCCTGGTACTCATGTCTCATAACAGGAGGAAGGAATTTATATGCTAAGTTTGGTTAGAGAGAGGCTACTTTTGAGCAACAAAGAGGTTTTAGGAGGTAACTCTTAGGCAATATATAATAGAAGGCTAAATTTCAATTTCCCAAGAACAAAGTTCATAAAATTATCAATATCAAGGGTCTGTCCTTTTTCAGTAGGCACTGCCCATGTGTTCAGAGGCTTTTTGTTGCTCTATTACAGAATGTAGCAGGACTTCCAAGGTTCAGAATACAATATTCGTTCTGTTATGGTGTGGGCCTCCTCCCTTTAAGACAACACCCCATGACCCCTTGAATATATTCATGTGCCATAAAGCCATGACCCAGGTGCACCCTTCCCCATACATCCCCCATCATTGACACCCACACCAATGATCCTCCCCTTCCACAGTTATGACACTTCTGCAATCCACAAAGTAAATTTTTTCATTGGGTCTTTCATCACCATAAGATCTGTTATCATTTATGTACAGTGACAATTTATTCTGTATATTCACCCAGTATCTTATCATTATTATTTGCTTTATTTTCAAAGAAACTTTAGGTTACAGAAAAGTCACATAAAAATATAGGGGATTCCCATATACACAAACCCCTCCCCTTCTGCCACTCTCCCCTATTAATAACAGTTTACATGAGTATGGTTCATTTGTAACAATTGTACAAATATTGAAGCACTGCTACTAACCATGAAAAAAAGTTTACATTGTGGTTTACATGATGCACCATAGACCTTAAGAGTTTTCATAAAATATATAATGTCCTGTAGCCATCTTTGCAAGCAGAACAATTCTAATACACTAAAAATGTCTTATGTTCCAT
Organism: Tolypeutes matacus; assembly: GCA_026826555.1. NCBI lineage: Eukaryota > Metazoa > Chordata > Mammalia > Cingulata > Chlamyphoridae > Tolypeutes > Tolypeutes matacus. The sequence goes on along the minus strand of JAKSZT010054285.1, from coordinate 451,635 downwards.
CTATTCTGTTATCCCCTCAGAACCAATGTAAACACTAAGTTTCAGTATTTGAAGAATAAGGCTTATAGTTATATGCAATAATATTAAGGGCTTAACATATTGTTCTACCTATGTTCTTGTCCCTCTAAATGAGAACATAGTAGGACTCCCTGGGAAGGGAGTTTAATATTTTGTTTATTGTGTGGTTCTCCACACACTGAGATAACACACTATGGCAAGATGAACAATTTCATATTCCATAGAATAATGCCGCAGGTGCACCCTATCCCACATATCCCCCCACTCCCAATGCCCTGCTCCATTAACCCTCTCCTGCCATATTTGCCAAAAGAACATTCTCACTACTGTAGTTTTAACCACAGATTACAAATCCCCAGAGTTCATCTGTTCATTCCTCCAGCCATCTCTCAATTTCCATGGATAGTCCAAATCAACACCCACACCCTACTTTCCGTCAAATTCTAGCACTATTGACCCTTATTACATCACTGTACCACTATCACCCCCATCTACTGCCCAAACACCTCCTTCCCCCTTATCCTAGATTTTTCCCATATGGGCATCAGATCAACACACTCCACTTCCTTTCTGTCTCCTGATACTTTATCTTCCAAACTCTAGCTCTGTGAGCATATTCAATTTGCTTAAGGCACATCAGTGATGTCATGTAATATTTGTCTTTCAGTGACTATCTTACTTCACTCAATATGAGATCTTCAAGTCTCACATGGTTTTGTGTGTTAATACTGCATTCCTTCTTCCAGCTGAGTAATATTCCTATATATAATAACAATATCATTAAATTTGCTTATCCACCCACCTGTTGATGGACATTTTGGTTGTTTCCAACTTTTGACAATAGAAAATAATGCCACTATCTTCTGGGTATATACCCAGAAGTCAGGTTGATGGATCTTATGGCAGTTCTATATTAAGCTTCCTGGGGAAACAACGAACTGTTCTCCACAACGGCTGCACCATTCTACATACCTACCAGTAGTGGTTGAGTGTTCCTTTTGCTTCACATCCTCTCCAACACTTGAAGTTCTGTTTTTTTTTTAAATAGCTGCCAGTCTAATTGGTGTAAGAAGATATCTTATTGTAATTTTGATTTACATTTCTCTAATAGAAATACAAATGGCTAAAAAGCACACAAAAAGATGCTCAATATCCTCTTGTTTTTAATAGTGTCTAACCATATTCTTTCAAACAATTGGTCCCAGTTTAGGAAGATGAGATATACAAAGTTTTTCACCATTATTAACTCTCACATATTTATGATATGAAAGATAATTAAATATAGAATATCAATATCTTCCAAATAGTAATAGTTTTAACATTTTATTAATTTATCATTAACTTATTTTGAATTAACACACTTTCTTTGTGCATTGTAATTTTTAATTACATCCACACATATTCACACATACATTTTGTTTACATATTGAAATATCTCTAAGATTTCCTCTCTTTAACACCTAAAAATTTTTTGATACTATATGTGACATGGAAATGAATAGAAACTTCATGCCAGTTTTTTTCTTCATGGACTCTCAAATTTTGGTTTCTCTCTAATTAAAGATGGAACAAAGTTTGATTTAAGCCCAGTATTCAAACAAATTCTGTAATTGGTATCAGTTATATGTCCAAATTTTTGAAAAGCTAATAGTTTCCCATTTCAATGTCACTTTAGTACCCTTGAATATTGTGTGATGGATGACCAAGGCTTGACAAAGATTGCCTTCTGATTTAATCAGTATGACAACTTTAGTTAATAGTAGTAAATAAGACATGACATTGTGATTCCTAGTTAGTATCTGAATAACAACTTTCTATTATAAGTAAGAGTTGTAGGTGTTACTTGAATGAGAACATCATATCCACATGAGAAACAGAAATTCCATTAAATTTTAAAAATATAAACCAATATTTATTGCAGAGAACAGCTAGCAATAAGTAATTATGGTTGTCAACGTTCTTAACTATACAAAGAAATTACGAAGAACTTACAAAAACCGGTGACTAAGGCAGTATTTTGACAGCAAATAACAGAAATTAACTAATTAATAATGGTAAAAGCAAAATTATGTGTATCAAACTACCTCATAATGCTAATCTTTCCAGAAATATTTGGTGGAATGCCCTTCCAGTATTTTAGTTACTTATAGGACAGTGGTAGGTAAGTAAAATATCCTTTCCAGGAATGCATAATTTTCTGATGATAAATTTTATGCAGAATATATACTTTGCCAAATAGAAGATAAAAATCAATACACTTTTATATAGTACAAAAATTATATTATTCATTCTGGATATGATGAAATAGTAGAAAAAATAAGAAGAAATAATAAACATTGGTTAAAAGATATCCTCACTATTCCTTTCTCCGTACCCTAAGTTGAAACAGAAGTAATCTAGATACTAATTGTACTGAAACATGTTTTCTATTCTGCAATATTGAATATTTAAATATTTATGCTAAAGTATTTCTTATATAATTTAATTTAAAATATATAATCGATAATAGTAACCCTTTCTCAAAAAGTTCATTCTCTGATGGTGATAGTCACCTTTGAACTTGAGTTCAGCCAAATATTGATTTCAACAGGGAGCACATCCATGAATAATTATACAGGATTAAACATTTATTTTTTAAAGTGTTCACATCTTGCCTTATTGTAAATATTTATTTTACATGATTGAGAATTTTTATTTTTTTTTCTTGAACAACTTTAAATTTTTAATATGGATGTATTCTCTTATAATAATTTCACTTCATACAAAAGTGATATGATGTAATATGAATGTGAAAAAAATGTTGAATACAAACTGAATTAGACATGCTTTAAACAACTATTTAACCAATATTTACAGCTAACATTTCAGTCAACTTTCCCTGGATAATTAAATTTAAAACATTTTAGTAAGTTAATAAAATATCACATGGTAAATTGAAGAATTCTCAATTCAGATGTATTTTATCACAATTGCTTAGGGTTATGTTGATTTCTGATTTTATTTTTTGAATTATTAAAATATTTTATGTTTTTGTTTCTTTATAAAATGAATCATGAGGAATTTCTTGTTCATAATAGGTGTTCATGCTTCCCCAAAGCTCTGTTTAGAATTGTTTAAAAAAGAAACAAATTACTCAATATACAAAAAGTTTATATATTGCAATTGTTTTATTTGGAAAATAAAGGACAATTTATATGTTGTAAAATTTATTGAAAAATGCAAAAATATTAAGAACCATGTGTGAAGATGAAAATAGACCACATCATTTTTAAAATGAATTCAATGAAGCTTATACAAAGTGAAACAGATTATTGCTTAAACATTACAAAGCCCTGGATTTTCACAAAGTTGTGCTATGGTGTAATATTTTTATTTCTCTTTTAAACTTATTCTTGTGGGTTTTTCACTGGGTCTTTTTTGTAATCTCATTTCCTTCATTCTGAGGAATTATTTTATTTTATTTATTTTTTGATAATTTTCCTCCGTTTCTTTTCTTTTTCCTCTTTCCTCCTTCATTGATAACATTTTCCAAAATATTCAATTTCTCTATTACTTAGTTTACTCTTCACAAAAGTGCCTCACCAGTTCTTCCAAAGTTTCTTTTGCAAAATTTTATTTCTGCTATAGTATTTTGATATATTAATAATGCTCTATAGTTTATTGAAATACATTTTTTTATTCTTAAAGATTTAGATTACATAAATGTTACATTGAAAATATAGGGGATTCTTATATACCCCACAGCATCCATCTCTCACACTTTCTCCCATTAACAACATCTTTCATTAGTGTGACACATTTGTTACAATTGATGAACAAATATTGAAGCATTGTTAGTAACCACGGTCTATAGTTTACATTATGGTTTACACTTGATATCACAAAATATTATAGGTTATAAGAAAATGTATAATGGCCAGTATATGTCATTGCAATGTCATGCAGATCAATTCAAATGTCCCAAGAATGCCCTATGTTCCACCCATTCTTCCCTCTCCCTTCCCTCAGAACTCCTTGTAACCACTGCTTTTATAACAATGCTACAAGTTCTTCCATTACTAGAATGATTATTAGTCTACTTTAGTCCATAGTTGCATTCCTCTTTATGTTTGTTCATTCCTCAAACTTGAGAATTTGGGGATAGTGATGCCCAGTTTGCTTATTATTGAGAGGGGGCATAGATTCCATGGGGCAAATGGGTGGAACTGTCTTATTTGCAATTGTAGATACTCTCAGTTTTGGGGGAGGATGGGCATTGTCCATCATCATCCTATTGGCTGTCTTGGGCAAGTCTGATGAATGGGCGAGTAAGTGCTGGCTGCAACTCTGCTGACATTAAGGCCTCAACCAGCATATGAACAGCTGGAAGACTGAAGTCTCTTGGGCATATATTAACAGGTATAGTATTAATTATAGTTTCAAATAAAAGGGACAGAATACAAATGTGTGGGAAAATTATGAATGAATCTAACTATGATTCATTGGAGAGATATGTTATCATATATTCCAAGGTAAGACACACTAATGGTGTGTCAATTTTCTGGGTTGTCTGTTCTACCTATAGTGTCTTGATAGCTCTACAACCCTCAGGAGTGTCCCTATATGAGACTCTGTTTACTGTGTTGGTCAGTGAGATCCTCCTGAGATATGCATAAGCATAACCTCTGGAATGATCTCCTGATTCATTTTGACTTAGCTATAAAAAATTATTTGTATTTAATATTTATCCCTTTTGGTCAAGGTCTTTTTCCAAATACATTGCAGTTTGTACCTGGTAATAATCCCTCAGTGCCAGGGAGGCTCATCTTGGGAGTCATGTCCCATGCTGGGGGGAAGATAGTGAGTTAACTTGTTGAGTTTGGTTTAGAGAGAGGCTACATTTGAGAAGAAAAGAGTATTTCAGGAGCTAACTCTTGGGCAATATATATTACTAAGCTAAGTTTCAATTTCACAAGGACAAGGTTCATAATTACAAGCATCAATATCAAAGGCCTGGAGTATTTGTCACTCCTCCTTTACTAGGCACTGCTCATGTACTCTAGAGATGCATGCCACTCTATTAGAGAATGTAGCAGGACTCTCTAGGATGGGAATTCAATATTCTCTCACTTATTGTGTGGGTCTTCACCCATTGAGACCACACCCCATGACCACATGAACACATTCAAATTCCAAAAAAGCATGGTCCAGGTGCACCACTCCCCAAACATTGCCCCACTACTGACACCCCACACTAGTGATCCTCCCCTGCCACAGTTGCAACAATTTGCAATCCAAAATCTCACTACAAAAAAAGGCAAAAAACTTAAAAAAATAAAAAGCAATAAGGGGACCTGAATAGCCAAAAATATCCTTTAAAAGAAAAACAAATTTGGAGGACTCTCAATTCCTGACTATAAAGCATATTACTTAGCTATAGTGGTGAAAACAGCATGGTACTGACATAAGGACAGACAGATTGACAAATGGAACTGAATCAAGAACTCAGAAATCCACCCTCACATCTATAATCAAGTGATTTTTGACAAGGCTGTTAAGCCCACTCAGCTGGGCCAGAACAGTCTCTTCAACAAATGGTGCTGGTAGAACTGGATATCCATATTCAAAAGAAAGAGGACCCCTATCTCACACCTGATACAAAAATTAACTCAAAATGGATCAAGGACTTAAATATAAAAACAACAACCATAAAACTCCTAGAAGAAAATGTAGGAAAACATCTTCAAGATCTTGTGGTAGGCATGTAGGAAAACATCTTCAAGATCTTGTGGTAGGCAGTAGTTTCTTAAACCTTATACCCAAAGCACAAGCAACAAAAGAAAAAAAATAGATAAATGGGATCTTCTCAAAATTAAACATTTTTACACTTATAAGAACTTTTTCAAATGGGTGAAAAAGCAGCAAACTCAATGGGAGAAAATATTTGGTAATCACATATGTGATAAGGGTTTAATATCCATGATATATAAGGACATCATACAACTCAACATTTAAAAAATGGGCAAAAGACTTGAAAAGACAACTGTCCAAAGAAGAAATACAAATGGTGAAGAAACACATAAAAAATGTTCAACATCACTAGTGATTAGGGAAATGCAAATCAAAACTACAATGAGATAACATTTCACACCTATTAGACTGGCAGATATTAAAAAGTCAGAAAAATGTAAATGTTGAAGAGAATGTGGAGAGAGACTAATGCTTATTCACTATTGATGGAAATGTAAAGTGGTACAGCCACTGTGGAGGACAGTTTGGAAGTTCCTGAGGAATTTTAACATAAACTTGCCATGGGACCCGACAATACCATTGCTAGGTATATACCTTGAAGAACTGAGAGCAGTGACACGAATAGATATCTGCACACCGATGTTCATAGAAGCATTATTCATGATAGCCAAAAGTTGGAAACAACCCAGGTGTCCATCAATTGTGGAGTATACACAGGATGGAATATTATGCAGTGGTAAGAAGAAAGATATGACATCATGGTTGAGCCTGGAGGACATCATGTTGAGTGAAGCAAGCCAGACACTAAAGGACAAATGCTATATGATTGCCCTATTATGAACTAAATATATTATGTGAAATATAAATATATTATGTGAAATATGAATATGAGTAGAATTGCATATATAAGATTGTTTTTCTTTGAAGCTGAAAAAATGGAAGTTAATACTAAAAAATATTAATATCAGACAAAAAAAACCCCACTATACTAAGTGCAGGAGACCAGACACAGAATATTATATATTGTATGATTCCATTTATATGAAATATAAATATAAATCAATTTATAAAAATGAAATGAGATTAGTGGCTATATAGATCTGAGGAAGCAATGCTAAGGGATATGGAGTCTTTCTTTTTGGAGTAATGAGTTTGTTCTAAAATTTTTGAGATGATGAATGTACAATATTGTGATTATACTAAAAGCCATTGATTATACACTTTGGCTCGAATAGGTAGAAACACCATCTATGTACAGTGGGGGAAACATACAGAGATTGAGATGTGTGGAATTTTGTTTGTCTGTTTTTTGTTTATTATTATTTTTGAAATAATGAAAATACTCTACTAATGACTGAAGTGTTGAATGCACAACTATGTGATCATACCAAGTATCATTGATTTTACAGTTTGTATGAATTGTATGCTTTATTAATATGTATCAATAAAATTGATTTGTTTAAAAAAGGGAATATTTTTTGCTGTGTCTTTCATCACTGTAAGTTGTGTTATCTTTTATATACATTGAAAATGTTTTCTGTATGTTCCCCTGATGTCTTATTTTTTCACTTTATTTTCAAAGAAGCTCTAGGGTATAGAATAGCCACTAGAAAATAGGGGAGATTCCATATTCCCCAAACCCTCCCCGTATAACATCTTTCCCTATTAATAACATGTTAAATGAGTATGGTGCATTTGTTACAATTGATGATCAAATATTAAAGCATTGCTACTAACCATGGTCAGTGGTTTACATTATGAATTACATTTTGTTCTGTACATTTTTACAGGCTTTGACAAAATGTATTATGGTCTGTATCCTTCATTGCAAGATCATGCAGAACAATTCCAAAGCCTTAAAAATGCCTGAACAAGAGGTGAGTAGATGGTGATGCTATAGGGAAGTCAACACAAAAAACTTTCAAGTATATTATGTCCTTTTTAAATGAAGCAATGGTCACTGGATTTCACCTATTCTTCCTTTCCCGTCCTCTGGGAACCTATAATAACCATTAAGTAACAATTTTTGAAGTATAAGGTTCGCAGTTAGATGAATTAATATTGAGGGCTTGACATGCTGGGCTGTTTTCCTATATTAGACACTGCCTATGTTCTCAAAAGTTTCTCGCTCTTTTATTTGAGAATGTAGCAAGACTCCACAGGATTGGAGTTTAAAATTTTCTTGATTATTGTGGCAGGTCTCCCCTCACTGAGATAACACTCTATGGCAAATTAAAGAGATTCATATTCCATAGAAGGCTGCTTGTGGTGCACCATTTTCCACGTAAGACCCCACCAGTGATTCCCTGCACCAGTGACTCTCCTCTGCCATATTTGCCAAAATAACATTCCCACCATTGTATTTTCAACCACAAGAACTACAAATTCCTGTAGTTCACCTGTTCCTTCCTCCAGCCCTCCCTAAGGTCAATGGATAGCACAACACAATCCCCCACACTGATCAAAATCACATTCCAGCACCTCTGGCTCCACCCTAAGGTGAAACCTTAGTGCCTTCTCAGATATTATATGAGTCCATGTATTGCTTTGGGCATGTTTGTAGCCTTCTAAATCCCCCAGAATACATGTCATCTCTGAGTGTCCATTTTTCAAAATAAATTCCTCATAGTATTTCTTCATGGGCCCCAGGTGTCTATTTTTTTTATCTCAACCATAACATTTTTCTTCATAAAACTGTGGAATGATTATTCCATTGCAGTGTTTTTGTAGCCATGGCTCCCACCTCTAAGTATTTAATGAGTTTTGGGATGGGGAAGACATAGATGAGCATTTGGGGTCAGTTCTTCAGTTAGCCATCAGATCAGCTGGAACAGAAATAGATACACCCTGATTTGGGAATAAGGTGTTCTTTGCTACCTCCAGAACGAGGGACCTGCATTCGAAGTGCTGACTTCTGTTTCACACACTGTGGTGTTGAGCTGGGGAGAGGGTGGAGGAAGGGCTAGTAAAACTGTTATGATGCATTCTTACCCCTTTTCAGTTTATTTTCTTCTTGAGTCATCATTCTCTTGGTGGGTGTAAGCCATTTAATGTTTTCTATAGTTCTGAGTAATTAGGTTCTTACAGTTTCAGGTTTTCTTTTCCCCTAATGTTTATGTGAGAGAACAGAATTCTGGAGCATCCTAATCCATCACCCTGCTTTTATGTGTCTCAAAACTGTTGATTTTTAATGAAATCCTCCATTAAGCAGAGGTAAATTCTCTATGCACAATTCAAGCAAGCTCCTGCATCACCTACCTCAAATATGAATAACAGCCATTTCTATCCCAAGTAGCCTTCTTTGTAACAAGGAGTGCCACTTACGGCAGAGGAGCCCATAGGACCTAGTAGGTGCCAACCTGTCCAAAGTCCATCAATGCATGCCTCCCTACTCTAGCTGTCTCATTCTCTCTCTCAGAGCCCAAGATCTTTGGAGAACTCAGTTCTTGCAAGGGGCTCTTAAGGAATAATATGGGATATCATTGGTCAAATCCAGTGACTGCTGTTTCATTTACAAAAGGACATAATATATTTGAAAGTGTTTGTGTTAACTCCCCTATAACATCACCATCTACTCACTCTGGTTCAGGCTTATATACAACTTCTGGTGAGAGATATCCATGGGTGGTGTCCAGAACTCAGAAGCTGCAGTGGCTGGGCTGATGGTTTGATGGACTGGAAAGCATGGAGAGATGGATGGCTGCCACTGAAATGTCCACCCACCAAAGCCTCCTATTGATTTTGGAGAGATGCAGTGGTGTGAGGATGTAGGACATCTGGAAGGTTGACTGGCATGAATCCACTCTATCAGAATGGACAGTGGAAGCAGCATGGAGCAGAGTCCTGCAGACTCCCCTCTATGGACTGTCACCCACCTTTTGGTGTCTGAATCATGGAGAAGTCTCGATGCAGCATTTGAAGTGATACAAGTGCTTTACCATCTATTATGGACATTTTCGTACAGTCTAATAACTATTGTATCCATCTTAGAACTTACCAGCTGAGGGTGAACTTTAATTCAGAGAATCCCAACTACTCAAAGCAAGTGAACTAAGTAGGAATGAAAGAGTACATTTTACTTGAAGGGAGAAGTTTAAACACACTGGAGAGGGCATGGGTGTAGTTAAAAAAAAAAAAAAAAAAAAGCAGATGGATAAATGAAAATATAAAATAGCAGTAACAATTTATTTTATTGATTAGAGGTGGTTCAAATTTGGAGTATACCAAATATGTTTAAAAAATGAAAAAGAGGATTTAAATAAATTACTTATATTTGTATATTATTTTGAGGCTTATTCTTCCAGCCCTCTTTAAACAAGCTGAGTTATCTTGTTCTAGTGTCAGTATAAACCATCTTCTTTCTCTGGTGAAGGTACAGATCAGGATGCAAGAACACATGTTCTAATTAAATAGAATTTCTGTTGATGGTGTTTTTGAATAATAGAGAATAACTGGAATTTGATTTAATTCAAGTCCCTAAATTACCTTAAAAGGCAAATGAAATAATCCAATTTGAAGGAAGGGACATTTGAGATGAATATTTACATATTTAATACAAAACTTTAAACAGCAGAATAAAATATAAAATTGAATGATAAACTTGTTTAAAGTGATCTTGTTAAACAATTTAGGTGACTCTGCAAATCTCATAATTAAAATGTACTTTTTTCCCATTTTTCTTAGAGTTGGTCTAACTTCACAAGCAAATGACTTTACTGAGATATTTTTAGCAGAGCTTGTGCAATGAGGGCCATTTTCCCCTAGTATGAAAATATTGCACTAGTTTAATAAAATATCTTTTCATTGGATTGCCTTAAGGAGACTGAGACGTGGTAAATGAAGTTTCTGAAACAATCCAACCTCATTGTCACCATATTTCAGGTATCCTGATTCTCTATGTATTCTAATTGACACAACTTGAAAGAGTTGAAAGTATATTTTGATTTTCTAAATAGAGCTAAATGAATCATTAGAAGATGTCTTCTTCTTATGGGACTTATAGGGTTATTCTCATATGGCTGTGTATCCTTGCTCCAATCATATAGGCAACTTGCATTCAGAGCATTGATTCATCCCTCCTCCACTCCCCCTTGCATAGTTAAAATATTAAACAGGGAGGCTTCATGATAACAAGGGAAAACAGAAAGATGGTTTAATGGCTGGAATAATGAGGTATGGTTTTGGAATCCAGCAAAACTTTTTTGATGAAGTATTTGAAGAATAACCCTGGGAATCATTAAACTAACTAGAGAACTAATAAATACGATGGAGCTTATTCTTGGATTTGTGCCTCTTGAGTATCCACCTAAATTAATCATCATGGGGCCACTGGACAACACCCATAAATCAGACATCTGATGAAAGTAGGGATCCTTTAGGAAACTGAGAGGCCAAAAAGGCAGTGCAACTCTGGGACTGAGAAAATCAGAGGTCCCAAAACTCTTGTATTAGAAGTGTTCCAAGAAAGAAGGAAAATGGTGCCAGATGATGTTGGAGTAATTGAAAGGACAAAGGGAGAACAGGGCTCAATGATGAACAGGTAGAACTTCTAATAGTTGAATCAGATAATTCTTTTTACCTGGTGTCAGTAAATTATTTAAAGAAGATATCATTCTAATATAGAAGCCTTAATTTATTAAAAAAATGATTTGATGGTAAAAATTCCCCTTTGAAAAGGTAGAATAAGAGAGTTCCATAGAGAATTCTTCATAGGAACACTTTTTGGTCTTTACATCATTCATTAATTGACATATATATTTATATGTATATATATTTAATTTGGGGGTCAGGAAATTTGATGTTTCATGCACAAAATCTTTGCCTTTAGTGTTCTTTACCTGCCCATTAGGCCCCTTCCATGCTACAAATTTGCAGAGAAAAGTTAAAATATGCATTTAACTTCATTAATTAAGTAAAAATCTTGATTTTTACATAATCCCTATCCACCTACATATAAACAACAACAAAAAAAGCAAAAACAAACAATAAAATGACAGTAAATTTGCCTCATTGGTATTTTTAAGGATTTTGCATGAAGCAGATCAACAGACCACAATACACGTTCATAAATGAGAAATAAAAAGGACTTTAAAATGATGAAAGGCTAAAGCTTATGAGGCATAACATGCAAAATAGAAGCATATTATTTTTGCATGCAAAATGAAAGGTTAATTCATCATAGTTAACCATCATTGTGTATTATGTAAATTCAAGGTGAGAACCTCAAGAAAGAATTATCAGCCCTGAAACAATAAGTAAATCTAAGTGAACATGTTTCTGTGAGATGCTCAGAAATCCTATTATTATTATTTTTTTTATTATTTTTTTTATTATGGGTAAAAATCAAAATTCTCACAATACATACAAACATTTTGCAAAATGATATATAAATATATATGCATATATGTTTATTTGCTTACAAAAATGTTATTTATATATATATATACATATATTTTAAGAGGTGCTTAGATTACCCAAAATATTACACAGAACCCCCTGGGATTCCCATGTTGCCCACCTCCCACACCTCCCACCACATCCCACACAAACATCTAGCAATGCAAGAAATTATAATAATGAGGTAGTATTATTTTTTTAAATCATAGACTTTTTCAAAAGTTATTTGGGACTTTCCCTCATTTGAATTCTCATCAGCTATTCATTCATAGTTTATTCTGGTGAAGCTGTCTTTGTGTCAGATGATCTGGTATATGGAGTGGCAGAATGTTTGCCTTTTCAAAATTGTTTTAAAGTGACACAGTAGAAATTAAGAGTGGTCACAGAGGTAATATCAATACTATGATTTAACACATTCAGGGATATATTTCAAAATCTCAAATGTAGTTTTAATTTATTACTTACAGTATTCTTGTAGAGGACTGAATGGAACCATGAAAATAGTTTGTCTGAAGTATACCACCATCAGCTGTGTGATACTGTACACACAGACACACACACACAACCACACACAGAATTAGACAGATAGAAAGATTAGACAGATAGACAAAAAGAAAGTTTGATAGATGGATAAAGTCTGCAAATAACCTCAAGTACAGCATTAAATATGAAATTATTAGATCATAACCAAAGGTTTTGCTTTTACAATTTGTGCATGTTTTAAATAATGATTTTTCAGATTTTTTCATAGTTTCAACTTATAATTTGCAATGTTTTAACATGCATAGATATTTTTCATATATCCCTATTCTCATAATTGAGATATGTAAGACAGTTACTATTCGTATTTAAAGATGCAAAGTGAGATTCCAGGTCAGTGACCACATTCCCAAATGCTAGAGAAATATGAATTTATACTCACCTCTCTTAGGCTTTTACCAGGATCTCTAAAAATATAAGGATATGAAGATACATGCCAATAAAACAGGTGACGTGAATCTATAGAAGCATGACACTAATTTTAGTGAGGCAGAGGAAGTGATTTTAAGTTCATGGCCTCAGAACCAGACAGCTAGCTTCAATATTGGCCACAGCCTAGACTAGTAATATACTAGTAGACATCAATTTCTTCATCTATGAAATGGGAATAAGCATAATATCTAACTCATCAGGTTGCTGATTATGTCTGAGCATGTCTGTGTTTCTTTATTATGACGTGGCAAATATTATAATCCAAATTTTGATGACATTCAACCTATTGTTTTGTGTTAAAAATGAATTAAATGAATTCTTCTATCTCCCTGTCCTGTTATTCATATCTGGCTTAAACGCAGTGCTCAGTAACCTGGAGCTTTTAGGTGTAGGTGGCATCATTGTTGTAATTATATTCAATATCATAGTTTTCTTCTTTACATTATCTCAGCCATTTTGATGAAATTCTCTAGCAAGGGACATCCAAAAACCTCTGCATATTCATACCATGCAATAATCATCAGTTTACTCTTTTTTTTAAACAAATCAATGTTTTAAAGATTTATTTTTATTTATTTATTATCCTCCCCCCCCCCATTGTTTGTACTCACTCTCTGTTCTCTGTATCTCATCACTGTGTGCTCTCTGGGTCTGCTCATCTTCTTTTTAGGAGGCACCAGTAACCGAACCTGCGACCTCCCTCATGTGAGGTTGGTGCCCAATCACTTAAGCCAACTCTACTCCTGCAAATCAATTTTATTGATGCATATTAATAAAGCATACAGGGCACGGTCGTGGCTCAAATGGTTGGGCGTCCGTCTCCCATATGGAAGGACCAGGGTTCGATTTCCGGGACCTCCTGGTAAAAAAAAAAAAAAAAAAAAAAATAAAGCATACAAATCATCCAAAGTGTACAAACAACGGCATTTGGTATACCATTGTAATAAAGCATACAATACATCCACAGTGTACAAAGAGTGGTATATGTTATAATAACATAGTTGTGCATTCATCACTTCAGTCATTACTAGAGCATTTTCATTATTTCAATAATAATAATAATAAACAACAGATGAATGGTAAAATTTCTTACCTCTCAATCTCTCTCTGTTTCCCCTGCTGTACATAAGAGCTATTTCTAGCAATTGTTGCACTATTATTTATTTGTTTATTAAGCAGTTTTATTGAGATGTATTCACATACCATATGATCTATCAAAAGTGTATAATCAATGGCTTTTAGTATAATCACAATGTTTTACATTCATCATCTCAAAAGTTTTAGAACAATTCTATTGTTTTTTTCCTTGATTTCATTTATTTCTGCTCTGATCTTTACTATTTGTTTCCTTCTGCTTGGTTTGGACTTAGTTTGCTCTTCTTTTCCTAGTTCCTCCAGGTGTGCAGTTAGGTCTTCAATTTTGGCTCTTTCTTGTTTTTTAATGTAAGCATTGAGGGCTATAAATTTCCCTCTCAGCTCTGCCTTTGCAGTGTCCCATAGGTTTTGAAATGTTTTGTTCTCATTTTCATTTGTCTTAAGGTATTTGGTGAATTCTCTTGCAATTTCTTCTTTCACCCACTGATTATTTAGGGGCATAAATATTTAGTATAGTTATTTCTTCTTGCTGAATTGTCCCTTTTATTAAAATATAATGAAATTCTTCCCTTTATATATCCTTTATTTTGCATTAAAAAATCTATTTTGTCCAAAATTAGTACTGCTACTCTAGCTCTTTTTGATTACTATTTGTGTAGAATACCTTTTTCCAACATTTTAATTTTAACCTGATTGTTCCCCTATATCTGAGGTGAGTCTCTTATAGACAACATATAGATGGATCATATTTTTTTATCCACTCTGTCACTCTATATCTTTTGATTGGGAAGTTCAAACCATTAATATTCAATGTTATTATTGTAAAGACATTAATTACTTCATCTATTTTGACCTTTGGCTTTATATTGTCATATTGTACTATTGTCTGCCTTTTTACTCTTTAATTTACTCATTCTAATAAACTTCATTTCTACACTCTTCTCTACTTCTCCTACCCTTATTGCATTTTTTTTTTCCTTTCAGGCTGCAGCATTACCTTTAGCATCTCTTGTAGTTCTTTCTGGTCTTTTTATAACATATGCTATCAGTTTTTGTTTGTCTGTGAAGACTTTGAACTCACTCTCATTCTTGAAGAACATCTTTCCCAGATACAGAATTCTTGGTTGGCAGTTTTTCTCTTTCAGTACCTTAAATACATCATACCACTTTCTTCTCTCCTCCATGGTTTCTGATGAGAGGTTGGCATCTAATCATACTGAGGCTCCCTTGTATGTGGTGCTTGTTTTTCTCTTGCTGCTTTCAGAATCTTCTCTTTACCTCGGACATTTCTAATTCTGAATAGCAGGTGTCTCAGGGTAGATCTATTGCGATTTATTCTGTTTGGGGAGCATTGTCCTTCTGGGATATTGATGTTTATGTCTTTCATAAGGGTTGGGAAATTTTCATTCATTATTTCCTCAAATATTCCTTTTGCCCCTTTTCCATTTTCTTCTCTTTCTGGGACATCGACAATGCATAT
The DNA here is from genome assembly GCA_026826555.1 of Tolypeutes matacus. NCBI lineage: Eukaryota > Metazoa > Chordata > Mammalia > Cingulata > Chlamyphoridae > Tolypeutes > Tolypeutes matacus. Next base: position 435,944 of record JAKSZT010054285.1, on the reverse strand, counting down.
GTTTTTGCATTTTGCATCTTCATTCAATTCTCTGGGACCCTGTGCCATTTTTTCCATTCTCTTCTCTTTATATTCTCCTGTGTTTTCAAGTTCAAATGTTCTGTATTAGAAATCATTAGTTTTGTCTTTGAGCAATTCAAATCTGCTCTTATGTGCTTCTAATGTATTTTTCATACACTTTTATTTTTTAAAGATACTTTGATCACATAAATGTTACCTAAAAATATATGGGTTTCCCATATGCCTGCTCCCTACCATTCCCACATTTTCCCACATTAACACCTCTCATTAGTGTGGTACATTTGTTACAATTGATGAACATATTTTAGAGCATTTCCACTAAACATGGATAATTGTTTGCATTGTAGTTTACACTCTCACCCGCATTTTTGTAAGTTATGACAAGATATATAATGACCTGTATCTGTCGTTGCAATGTTTCAGGACAATTCCCAAGTCCCCAAAATGTCACCATGTTACACTTATTTTTTCACTCTCCCTCCCATCAGAACTTCCAATGGCCACTACCTCCACATCAATGATAAAAGTTTTTCCATTGCTAGAATCACAATAAGTCTACAGTAGAATAACAGTAAATCTACTCTAGTCCATCATTCATTCCCCACACTTTATTCTTAATTTCATCTGTGTCTTTCATTCCCATAACATTGTCTACTTTCTTTGCAGACTTCCAAATTGTTCTTTATACTTACCTAGTGTCTTCTTAATATCCTTTGTCTCTTTACTTATATTTTCTTTGAATTGTTTAAATTGATTTAGAAGAGTTGTGTGATTATCATTTATTAATTGTCATAAATTCTGTATCTCTTCAGGATATTTGTTTTGTTCCTTTGGATGGTCCATATCTTCTTGTTTTCTAGTATGGCTTTTAATGTTTTGCTGATGCTAAGCCATCTCAGTATATTGGCGAATTTAGTCTGATTGTCAATTTTCTCTCTTGCCTATTGTTATTATTTTTTCACAACTGTTCTTTGATATTTGGTTCAACTTATCCAAAGTCTTTAAAATTGCCCAGCTTATGTTATCAAAATCATGCCAGGAACTCATTAATGGGTTGCAGATTTTCTCCCAGAAGTTAGAGAACAAAGAGACCCCAATGTAGTTTGTGTCAATGCAATTTCCAGACTGGCCAGCAGATGGTGAACCCTTCCAAGGAAGGGTATCTCTGTTTTCCTTTGTTTTGTTCTGGCCAGAGTCATGATTCAAAGCAGGCTCCGCTGGCCAAATTCACTGAAGAAAACCTCCCAACGAACCTTCCTTTTTCCCTTCTAACAGCCGACAGGAAGACGTCTGCTCCCCTCTCAGTTAGCTGAAATGAGCCAGGGGTTTTATCCCCTCTTAATATCTTGAGATTGGGGGAGGGGAGCCCTTCCAGCCACCAAGGGGGCTTGGCAACTCATGTTTGTTGTTTCAGCTTCTTCATCTCTCTTTCCTTCAGCATCCTGGGAGTTGTGTTGCACTATCTGGTCTGTTGACCCCCAAAGTAGATCTCGGGCAATTTTTGGCTCTTATCCATTGTTTTTGTGAGAGAGATGAGCCTTGCCTACCTAATCTAATGCCATCTTCCCACAGTCCCCCATCAGTTTACTATTTGACATTCACAACCAAATGCCAACTCCTCAATGGAGCAAAAGACAGTACTGTCTCATTTTTATTCCCTGGTTACCCTCATGTGAAAACTTTTGGTCTATATTCTGATGGACAGAGATGTTAAAGATCCTCAGTGGAGAATCACTAAGAAATATATCCTGATTTCTGACATTTCTTCTTAGGCAACTAGCAGTACAGAAAAACTAAGTTCTTGGGTAGTTTGAAAGATAAGTGTTTAAGTAAAAGTGGGATATGTGCTTCAGGGCAGCTTTTAACATAAAGTGAATACCTATTATTCCAAGGTTCCTTGAGATTAAGGGAAACTCAACTAAATTGAACTCTAAATGTAAACAATATTTGTCTTCCCATTTTGCATAAACTGATAAATTCTGGTATTTGCATAAAGTCATAAAATCATAGGCTTTCTTAGAATTCCAGGGGCTTTATACATTCTTCCTGATTATTGTCTATCATTTAACATTTAAGAATCCAATATGAGCTTTAAACAGATGTTCATTTCTAATTCCACAATGTTTTGTGTTGATGCTCCATTGCCTTTTGTCCCACTTTAATGTATTCCCCTCTCCCCTCATGGTTTTCCACTGCATGGTTAACAGGAGACCAAAGGTTTTGTTTGCTTGTATGTTTGTTTTTTTGTTTTTGTTTCTGATTTACCTACCATAGCTATAAAATGAACTGGAGAAATAAAACTAACAAAGAACTATCAAACGATCTCAGTTATCATTGTTCCTCACATCATATGAGAATGCCTTTGCCCACCAGAAACTGTGACCTTTATTCTATGATTTTAATTTCAATATACCCATATGTAATGAGAACGAGGTCATTGCTTCCCAAGAGTGAACCATCCTCGGCTTATTGTCTCCTATGGATTCATAGTTTTCTGTATCCATACATATTCTCAGCCAAAAATCGCAACCAATAAATACCCATATATTCAGTAACTGCATTAGAATTCTTTTACCAACACCAATAGACAGATGTCTCTTAAACAATGGATACATCAATGATTTACAACCATAGGAATAAAGGGCTCTTCAATACAGTCCATTCTTGACTAAAGAGTGATTCTTTCCAAAAATAGACTTTATCATAGGGTTTCTGGGAAATATTTCTTATTGTAAAGTGCAGTTTTTCCGCTTTTCTAAAAATTAAGGGTATAGGTATTTTACAGTGCACACCACAGTGGATGGTGGTGCATGGGACATTATCAATGGATGCTCTTTATTATTATCCAATTAAGACATACCTTCCTCTTCATTCATTGGAAGAAAAAGATTGATGATGAATTTTTCAGATTTAAAACTTTAACAACTATTCTAAGAGAAATGAAGTTTTTTTCTTGTGTATAATACATACAAAAAAGGGAATTAGAGTCAAATCAATCTAATATGAGAGCAGAGAGACTTAGAACTCTGACTTTATTGAAATGCTCCAGTGAATTATCTCTCCATAACCACCATTGCCATGTCAAATCTAATTTTAAATAATTATGTGGCATTTTCCATGTTAGGAGTTTCTAAATTAGGAGATATAAAAGTAAAAAACAAAATTAACTTGTCGGCATATTTAACCTGAAAAATAGCTCAGGCTTGCCATTATAAGTTGGAAATATATATCTTGGTTGTACTTTCCAATAAGATATTTATGTTCAGTAATTTTCATATTATTATTACTAATTTTATCATTAAATTTAAATATGACATTTCATGATAGTTATGTCTAAAATCTTAATTATTTTTCATTTTAATGATAATGATTCAAGTCTTTATTCATTAAACATTCATGGATGATGCAATTTTGATAAAACTTGACCTAAACCACGGCCACATATTTGCGTAAAAATAAAAATTCCAGGGACATACCTAAAAGTTTTTATGTAATTTTGATATAATGCTAAATATGTATGTGTGTATGCATTCATGTGGGTGTTTAATATAATATAAATATAAATATAATCAGGCTACCCATGTAGATTGGTAGGGCTGTTTCTTGAGGGGAAAAATGCCCTTTTAATTTATAAACCCACTACAGAACTTTGAATAAAGCATTTTAGTTCCTTGAAATAATAATAGAGGAGAGGGGAGTGGAAGATGGCGTTGGTTTAGCTGGGCACTCACCATTTCTTTCACAGAGGATGGCTGATTGGGGACAGGATCCTGCCCAGTTGGTCTGTTCTGGGAACCTGCAGAGAAAGAACCTTGGGAACATCAGTCTGGAGGAAGCTGGACAGTGAGGTGGACTGCTCAATATAAAATCGTGAATTTTTTTCGCCAGCTGGAAATCATGGAGGCAGAAGGCTAAGCTCCACCCTCCAAGCAACCCAGTGAGAGGGAGCACTCTCCAAGAGTGGGAGGGTCCTGGCAAAGGGTGAGAGGGTTTTTTTATGTGGGTTTGGCAGCCTGGACCCCTTGCAGCTTTTTGGGAGCAAACCAGCCAGCTAGAAATGCTGCTGGGCTGAGGGGAGAGGCGAATATGCTGAGGAAGCCATTTACCTAACAGCCCTGGGACACAGAGGCTTGGCTCGGAATGGGTTGGAGCCAGCCAATTTTATAGTTCCACCCTGAGTATCAGAGTCTCAGCTCCCCGGGAGGGTCAGGCAGTGGGAAATGTTTGATAAGTTTCCACAAGCCCATTTAGGGTCCCCTTGGTGGAAGGGGTGATCCAGAAGAGGCCTTCTTTTGGGTCCCTTATTTCTTCAAAAAAAATTTTTTTTAACTTAATTTAATCACTAAAATCTGCCTCAAAACCTGCAGAGAAGGCTGCAGGGTAACTGATAGATGAACACAGGCTGAGAGGCTCCACAAGGGCCCAAGAAGGAACACTGTTCTTCCTTAGCTTTGCTTGACTGCATGCTTTTGTGTTGGTTTGATTTTTCTTTGTTTGTTTGTTTCTTACTTTTCTTTCCTCTTTCCCTCCCACCCTTTTTTTTTCTAATTAGGTGCTGCTAGCTTGTTTCTTCTTTGCTGTGCTTCTTTCTCCTTGATTTTCCATTCTCTGTGTACAGTGATTTTGTCTACCAATGTTATTTCTTTTCCTTCCTTCATCTTTCCATCTTCTGCTTTCTGTTGTGGTTCTTACATTCCACCATTTATCAATAGTCCTCAACTTCACAGGTGTCAATTTCGATCTTGTCTATTCTGTTTTCTTTTCTTTCTTTAATTAACTTTTTCCTTTCATCCCTTTCTTTACTCTTCACCTTTCTCCTCATCATTCTGGCCTTTTAAATCATTCTATATATTTTTCTCTATTTCATTTCCCATTCCATTGTAGATACTCTACTTTTTTCCCCCTTTTACTCTATACTGCCTACATGAGTTAAATATTCATTTTACTAAGTCTAAAATGGCCCCTCTTCTAACTTTTATCAATATTACTATTATCATTTTTGGATTCCTCTGACCCTAATCTTTTTCCTTCAAGGTAACATAGAAAGAGCAAGGAAATACAACAAGAGGAACAAAGTTTCAAAGAGAAAACTTAACACACACACACAGCACCACCAGCTAAATAAAACTTTAGAGCAGAGAGAGCAGCTAATCAACTGAATAAATCCATCAAGATAAAATGATAAACAGAAGGCAAAAAAAAATTACAAATGATACTGAGAAACAGGAAGACATGGACCAGTCCAATGAACAAACTAAAAACCAGGAAGAAATGCAGAACATTGAACAACTAATCAAAGCTGTCCAAACAAATATCATGGACCAACTTAATGAAGTGAAGGAAAAGATTAAGGATATTAAGAAGACACTGGGAGAACATACTGAAGAAATTGTAAACCTACATAAAAAGATAATGGATATGATGGTGATGAATGGCCCAATCCAAGAAAAGAAGCTGCATTCACATATCAGCAGATTTGAACAGGCAGAAGAAAGAATTAGTGATGTGGAAGACAGTACATCTGAAATCAAACAGATAGTAGAACAAATAGATAAAAAGATAGAAAAAATCCAGCAGGGAATTTAACCAACAACACAAAATGCACAAACCTATGCATTATAGGCATCCCAGAAGGAAAAGAGAAGGGAAAGGGAACAGAAGGAGTGTTGAAGGAAATAATGGCTGAAAACTTCCCAACCCTATTGAGGGAGAGAGATATACATGTCCAGGAAGTACACTGCACCCCAAACAGTATAAATCCCAACAGGCCAACTCCAAGACATATAATTATCAAAATGTCCAATGCTCAAGACAAAGAAAAAATACTCAAGGCAGCAAGAGAAAAGAGAAACATCACATACAAGGGAAGCACAATAAGATTAAATGCTGATTTCTCATCCAAAACCATGGAGGCAAGAAGACAGTGGAATGACATAGTCAAGGTAATAAAAGAAAAGAACTTTCAGCCATGAATTCTCTGTCCAGCAAACCTAGCATTCAAAAATGATGGATAGTTCAAAATATTCACAGATAAACAGAAATTAATAGAATATGCCAATAAGAAACCTGCACATCAAGATATACTAAAGAAAGTTCTACAGGTTGAAAGGAAAAAATGAGAGAGAGAGTTGGAGGAGAGTGTAAGAACAACTAAAAAGACAGAAAGAGAAAAGAAAACAAAATATGATATACATAAAACAAAGAAAATATGGCTGATGTAAGAAATTCATTGAGAGTAATAACACTGAATGTTATTGGATTAAACTAACCAGTTAAGAGATACAGATTGGCATAATGGATAAGGAAATATGACCCATCTATATGTTGTCTACAAGAAACCCACCTTAGACCCAGGGATTCAAGGAGGCTGAAAGTGAATGGGTGGAAAACAATTTTACAAGCAAACTTTAATCAAAAAAGGGCAGGAGTACCTATCTTAATATCGGACAAAATAGACTTTAAATTCAAAACTATTTTAAGAGACAAAGATGGACACTATATATTAGTAAAAGGGGTAATCTTTCATGAAGAGAGAACAATCATAAACATTTATGCACCTAATCAGGATGCCTCAAAATACACGAGGAATATTCCCTATTCATGGATTGGAAGACAAAACATCATCAAGATGTCTATCCTACCCAAACTAATCTACAGATTTAATGCAATCCCAGTAAAAATCAACACTGTATTTTTTAAGGAATTGGAAAAGCTAACTACAGAATTTATTTGGAAGGGTAAGAGGCCCCGAATAACCAAAGACATATTGAAAAAGAAAAATGAAGTTGGATGTATCACATTACCTGACTTTAAAACATACTTCAAAGCTACAGTAGCAAAAACTGCATGGTATTGCCACAAGGATAGACACATTGACCAATGGAACCAAATTGAGATGTCTTCTATTCTGTGTGTGACTTTGCTGTGACCTAAAACTTCTTTGAAAATTAAATGAAAAATAGTGAGACACTGGGGAGTGGGAGGGGGAAGGTGCCACAGTACAGACTGGACACCAGATAGTGCAGTGATAAAAGGAAAAATGTCAAAAAAAATTTTTTTTTCATTTTTTGAATAACCCAATCCTTTTATTTTATTTTTAGGTTTTTTTTTTTTAAGTTTTTGTGTATTTTATCTCTTACATTTAAACATCATTATTTCATTTTCCTATTAATTGTATTTGGCTATTGTATTGGCTTCATCTTTAAAGAAGTTTTGGATCACAAAAGGGTTACAACTGGGGTGGGAAAGGATCATTGCTGGAGGTTGTCAAGGATGGGGGTTACATGGGAGGAAGTTCACCTGAACATACATAAAAGGTATATAAAATTGTTCAAATGCTCATGTGGCATGGTCACAGTGGGTAGAGAACCACTCAATAAATGAAAGGATACTGAATTCTCATCCTGGAGAGCTCTGCCATATTCTCCAAGGGAGTAGCAACAGTTCCCCAAGAGGAGGGTCAGTGTCTGGCAAAGGACGATGATCCACTGATGGGCTCTTGTTATTGATGACTAGCTTATTAGTCTTTGCTCTTGAAATTGAAACTTAGCCTATTGTTATGGGGTGCCTAAGGGTTGCCTCCTGAGAGCCTCCTTGTTGCTCAAATGAGGCCTTTCTCTAAGCCAAACTCAGCATATGAATGAATTACCTTCCTTCCAGCATGGGACATGACTCCCAGGAATGAGCCTCCCTGGAAACAAGGGATTACTAACAAGTGCCAATGGGCAATATGACTGGAAAAAGGCCTTGAATAAAAGGGGGAAAAGGTAAAGACTAATGAGTTCATATGGCTAAGAGGCTTCAAAATGAATTGGGAGGTCATCCCAGAGGTAACGCTTATGCACATCTCAATAGGACCTCATAAGCTCCCAATGTGGATATCACCCCAAACAGAGGGGTTCCTGGGGGCTCTGGAGACACCCAGGTCCTAAATCAGGGTGGAGAGTCCAAAAATTTGGTGCCTTATCAGTGAGCCCTATTTTGGAATCCTTGCTCCTAAGGGTGACAGTTGGACCCAAATATGTCTCCCCTGCACATGGCCCATCTGTCCCTTCCATTCAAATCTATATTTGGTGCCAGACTTTGTAGGTGTACTTCCAGAGATCAGAGTCTTTGGGCTCTCTATGGGCCAGCTGGACCTGGAATCTCGGTGGAGCTGCAAATCCTGCTCTACAGCTCAATGGACTCACCCTGGACACCTGGTGGGGAGATGATGATGGACAGCAGCCATCCCAGGGAATGGAGAGAGTCTGCAGCTGCAGACAGGATAACCCCATCCATCTTCTCCATGGGATATAAGCCCCCTCTCACTTGGAGGAAGAGTGGACATCATCATCTCAGACTCCTTAAGATTGGGGGAAGAGCTGTGGACTAGAGTGGACTTACTGGTATTCTGTTATAGACATATTGTGATTCACGCAATGGAAGTAATTACAACATTAATGTGGAACCAGTGGCCACTGGACACTTTGGGGGCAGGGAGAGGGGAAAAGCAGGTGTAATACTGGGGCTTATTCGGGACTTGGTAATTATCCTGAATGACATTGCAATGACAGATAAAGGCCATTTTATATCATCATATAACATGCAGAACTGAGTGGGAGAGAGTGTGATCTACAATGTGAACTATGGTCCTTGCTTAGTGGCAAAGCCCCAAGATGTGTATATCTATTGCAGGTGATGTGCCACACTAATGAAGGGTCTTTATGTGGGATATTATGGGAGGTGTGGGAGGTGGGGCATATGGGAATCCCTACAGTTTTTGTGTAATATTTATGTAATCTAAGTATCTTTTAAAAAATAAAAAAAATTAAAAAAACGAAATAAGAATAGAATTTTCAATATAATCAGAGACAATATATCACATGAGATAATTATAGATTTGATATTTTATCTGTTTTATAAGTCATCAATTTTCTTAAGAGAAAATACTTTAATGGTTGCACTAATTAGTTTTTCCATACCTTTAAAAAAAATTGTAGATTAAGGAGGAAACAGTTCAGTGGCAGTAGTTAACTATTTATCCTGTTGAGCTTTAATTTCATTTTCAGTAAACCATACGAAATGAAGCTTGTTTTAACAACTAAAATGATAAGGATAGCTTTAAAATTATCAATATGCTTGGCACACAGGGACAATCAATAAAAATCAGTTTGCCTTACTATTTTAAAATCATAATCTCCTTTCACCTTGGTAAAGAAATATACCAACAGTGGTTGATGTACCAGATCACTATGAATTTGACAAGATGGTCTCTGATCTCTGCCTGGTCTCTCCTTTCCCTCTGGGCTTCCTGTCTTCTCTCTTCCCTGGTCAGGGCTCCCTATATCAGTTTTGGCTGTCTTTCCAAGGTCAGCTGTAAACTAATGGGCAAATGATCCATCTCTCCCTGGTGCCCGAGCATCAAACATGACAAAGCTCTCTCTCTTCTGGTTAGGGCTCATTTCTTAGGGCTTCCTATATCAGCTGCAAACTATCAGGCAAATAGCTTTTCTTTCCTGGGGCCTTAGTTGATTGAGCCTTCTTCTTTCTGTCACATAACAAAGTTTTCTTCTTTTTTTCAAAGTTTTAATGAGTGTCCATTTATATCAGCTTACCATAGGGGCGGGGACTCATCTTGAGTCATGTCTTACTGACGTGATCAAATCAAAGCCCTAATATTAACAAAAAATTTAATCAGACATCTCAGTTGAATCAAATATCAAAGATATCACACCCAGAGGAACAGATTAGTTTACAACATAATCTTTCTCATTTTGGTATTCATAAATATTGTCAAACTGCCACAGTGATCTAATCCAGAGTCCTCTTAACTGAATCTAATGCAATCAAAGTGCCCCACATGCACAGGAATTGACTAGTTCCAAAAACATGATTTGATGAGATTCAGAAAAGAACTTCAAACTGTCACAACAGAAAACAGAAGCCTACTAGATATTTTTGTACGTTTTTTGTGTTTTATTTTGTTGTACAAAATCTGTCTCTATTTTACCAGTTATTTAAAGTGGAAATGAACTATTCAAATTGCCCAGCAAAATATCTACATGCATTTCTTACGCATTAAAAGATTTTACTTTATTAATAGGTTCTCTAAATATTGCTGCTGTCATCTTTAATGGGTTGGTACAGTGAATCAGGCATTTTAAACCAAATCTTCTATTTAATTATCTGGATTAAAAAACTCTCTAGATTCTTAGCTGCTTGGCAGATTTACTTTCCCCCCTGGTTTTCCTCAAGCTGCCCTTAGCCTTTACTCCCTGCCTATTATCACCATTCTCAGTGGGATAACCCATCATCTAATGACTGAGAATAGTAAAAGCTTCCTTTATTTCACACTGATCTGTTCTCACTTATTTTTCTATTCATCCCCACATTTTGGGTGAAAAGTGTCTTCTGCCTACATAAAGTTGTAGTACAGTATATTACATAGAAAATACACATAATATTGTTTACTAAAACTTACTTAATTTACCTATTATTAAATGGTGGTAGCCTATACATGATCCCATTATTAAGCTATGTCATGTAGAACCAAGATTTTGCCAGTTCTTCAGAGCCTTCATCTAATAACTGTTTGCTCAATTAATGTAACAGTTAGGTTTTCCTAAAGTACATTACTGATTTTCAAGCTAAGCTTTTAGCCTTTTTCTTGATACCATTTCTCCATCTGAGGATTTGCTCTCTCTATTATACTTCTATCTTCCACAGTTTAAGTGCCAACACTTATATAATCTTACATAAATTCAGCAAAAAGTGTTGCTGTCAATAATGTATAACTATGAAGGTTCTATGTAAGATATACTGAAAGCTTGTATTTTACCAGAAATCATTGATGTCATAAAACAACTAAAATGCAATGTAGTGAAATGTGTAGCAAGCACAGATTTCAGGAAATAAGTAGCATTTAGCTTTTCAATGTCAATTATAATAGGATCAATATCCTGCATTGTTCCTATCTAAAAGTATTTTCATGTAGTCTTCATTTATCTGAGTTTCATCTTACTTTCTCCCATCTTATACTGCATATGTCCTGAAAGGGTGGTTGATGCCTTCTGCCTTCCAATTTATTTCAATCATAAACCCACAGATACTTTCTGCCATGAAGTCAGCCAAACAGCAAACAAACAATATATAAAATAGAAGTTTCTAAATGACCTTCTATTATCCAAGGACAATAGAGCCTTCCCTAAGAACTCTCCGTGAGATTTACAACAAATATCTGTTTTTTTCTTTATTAAGATCTTCTCTACTTGGCTTGCAATTCTATAGAGCACTGGTTCTCAATGTGTGGTCCCATGCTCAACATCATCAGCATCATCTGGGAACTTGCTAGAAATGCAGATTCTCAGGTACCAACCAAGACGTACAGAAACAGAAACTTTGGAGAGATCCTTAGTGAGATGTGTTTTAATGATTACTCTAGTGATTATGATGCATGCTGGAGTTTGAAAACCAATGTCTTAGAATATCCTAGTTAGCACCTAATTATTTATAAAATGTTTTTGCTGGCTTTACTGGCAGGTTTTTGTATTTTATCTCTTAAATTCAATATTCCCCCCAATTATTTTTTTTTCTTCTATTCTACCTCTAAACTCTCCTTGGAATTGTTCAGTAATCAAAGTTCACAGTTTGCCTTTAAAGTTTTATTAATGTTGGTTAATGCTCCAACCCAATACCATGAAGAATTTAAAAATGCCCACCCCAAGAGAGAAGTTCTTTTCATACCCCAAATACTAGGCCTCTCATCCAGCCCCTTGATCAGGCCATAGTAAGTTTTCAAGGTGCACTACACAAGAGAGCTTTATAGAAGTACTTGAAAGGCTCTCAGTGCAAATAAGGAAACCACCATGATGAATTACTGGAAGTCAGTCACTATACACAACATTACTAGTTATGTTGGTAAAGCCTGGGAAAGCATGAAACAGGCTACCATTAATTTGGGGAAAATATTTGTCTGGACTGCATGAAAAATTTCAAAGTCATTGAAAGTGTTACAGAAAATATAAAGAATGATGTTAAGAACATATTGTGTATTGCATGGCAAATAAGTGGAGAAAGCTTTGACAACATGATGGAAGAAGACATGGAAGAAATTTTGGCAGAGAAAGCAGTAAAACCCACCAGTGAAGATCTGGACAAGTTGGCAAAACAAGGCTTCAGAGTCAGTAATGACAAGGATGGCGATGAAAATCAGTCTAAGACTCCAAGAACTGGCCTTCTTACAGTGGCCAAAATATTGGAATGGAAATGTACCTTGGAAACTATTTTCAATAACAGCAAGAATGTGACCCTATGCTTGAATGCAGCCTTAAATTTAAGTATCCAACCACAGATGCATTTACCCCTTATGCCAAGAATTGAAGTGATAAGCCAAGCCGACAAGGCTGACACAATTTTTCAAGCCAGTTTAGGAGAGAAAATCACCAATTCCATCAATGAGTCATGAAAGCCAAACTCCTGAGGTAGGACTGCCAGACGTCAGCATGCTGTCCTTGTCAACATCTTCCTCTTCTGCAGATAAGTTTCTTCATCCTCTCCTTTTCATGGGGCATTCCAAGTTTAGGAGGTTTAACCACACAGTGCACTGCCCAATCACACATCTTGATGCTTCATCAAAAGTAATATTTTATTTTAAGATTTTACAAAATGTTAGATGCTTATTCTTTAATTTTCTCAGGACTTTATTTACATTACTCTACTGTATGTGTTTCCCATGAGTACTGTATATTTATTCTGTATGTGTGAGAGACAGTAGAAAGATCAGTAGATTACATAAAAGTGCTATAATTGAAATATTGTTCTATCATAAAGAAATAATGAATAAAATTAATTATTTATAAGAAATACATAAGGTGCCTTTAAAAAGAAACATGTTAAACAAGGTTATGTATTGATAGGTGAGCAGAGGCTTACAGGAATCTAACATTATATTTCCCCTAGGGGCAATGGTTCTGTATTCACTAATTCAGTGTTTGTAGGAATTGTATAGAACATTAACTACCACAAATAAGAAGAATCAACTCTATGTAGAAAAATAAATCTTTAAGGGTTATGATATTTACAATCTGCTGTAATCAAGATAATACATTATAAATTCATCATACAAGCAATGGAATGTTTCCTTGTTCATAGATATGGGCATTATTACTGTAAGTCTTTCAATTAAGGAAATTACTGTACATGTTTCAAATTATTTATTTTGAAAAAGGCTTCCATTTCCTAAATTACATTCTGAAGTTGAAAATGGCAATGTTCAAGAGCTGCTTACTCCCTTTGGTACAGCTGCATGGACTTGAAAATATAGGGTCAGGATTGGAGTCAAGCCTTCTGACTTTAATGCCATCCTTCTTTCTACAGTTGCCATTTTGCCTCCTTTGACTTCAAAATAACCTCATGACTATTCATATCCAGCTATCATTATGGGAGAAGTGTGCTCACATGTTATTCACAAAGATTCTAATTTAATTGTAATAACCTTAGAACATGAAATAGAGGTAGGACAGGCCTATAACTTTAGCACCTAGTCATATCATTAAGTCAGAAATTAACTGCAAAGGAATATGAGGATACTGTTACCCACTAAAATAGGAGACATGGTTATATGAGGAAAAAGAAAATTCTTATGGTGAACCAGTAATAAAGTCATCAAATGAGAATTTACTAAGTATAATTTGTATTTCAGGTTCTTTCTCTGGCAATTTGTAAGTATATGTTATAAATACATATAAATAACTAAATTTTCTATATAGCATGTAGCTTTTGCTTGACAACTCATATTTTCTCTGCAATAATAGAGTTGACAAAAAAGAAACCTACTTCATTATATGTTTGTTTGAATGGATTCTTCTCAACATATTTGTATATACAATGAAAGGATTCCAAGAAATGAACCATTTCAGCAATAATGGAGTAGTTTCATATTTTGTGAACATGTATCACAAGAAATCAGGTTAACTACTAGTTGGAAACACTATTTTCCACCACATCGGCAACTCAGTGAAAAACAGTGATCATCTGCAAATAAAAAAACAAAAACAAACTTTAAATACTTACAACAGGTAACTACTTCATTGACACCTTTTTAAAAAATGCAGTTTATTCAACAGAAATTGTAAAACAAAAGAGAAGATGAATAAAAACAAAATGTATATAAATGGAAACTAGAAAATCTGTCTTGAAAGGAGCAGTGTTTCTAAGAACTGTCTACCAAGGAATCTTTATCTGTAGAGGAGATGGATTGAAAGGAATCAATAACTCAAAGATCTTGGGAGTTAAGGGAATTCTCAGCAGCACCCAATGAACTTTATTAGATGTCTTCTGTTTTCTTAAAATTCATGTAAAGTTTATGTTATCCTCAATGTATCTTTCTAAAATATTACAGCTAATGATAAAAGCAAGCAAAGTCCTAATTGTCTTACAGTTAAGGACCATGATGCTTTTGTCTGGAGTATATTCATTTAGAGAAAAACTGTAAACTCTGCTGTTTATCAAGTTTGGTATCTGTATACTTTCTGTTCTGATCACACTAGTTCAAAGATCCTAACTCAAATATATAAACACATCAGGGCCTTTTTGCTCTGTATGTGTTTTCATGTATTTGATTGGTATATACCTTGACTTATGAGACAAAAGGTTGTCCTCCCCTGCCATAGTTGTAACATTTCTGTAATCCAAAACCTCCCCCAAAACAAAAACATTTTTTTTTGCTTTGTACCTTTCAACACTAAGATGTTATCTTTTATGTATATTTACAATTTCTTCTTTATGTTCCCCCAATGTCTTTTTTTTTTTTTTTCATTTTATTTTCAAAGAAGCTTTAAGTTACAGAGAAGTCACATCAAAATATAAGGGATTCTCATGTACTCCATCCCCTGTGCCTCCCACATTTTCCCCTATTAGTAGCATCTTACATGAGTAGGGTACATTTGTTACAATTGATGAACAAGTACTGAAGCTACTAACCATGGTCAATGATTTATATGCATTCTTTAATATAATTTACATCTATGCTCAAAACCACCCATGATATTCCCACTAAACTGAGGGATCTGACCTACAGAGAGCTAAATGATTTAGTCCAGATCACACCATGCATGCAAGGTAGAGCCAGCATTTGAACCCAGATAGCCTCACTCTAAACCCCAGGATTCTGTCCACTATGTATTTTACAATTATTATGGACCTAGATCCCAGGATATTGTCATAAAAAGCTATTGCAGAGGTGACACACCGAACTTCCTCTTGAGCATGGGGCTCCTCCTTATTTAGCTGACCTCAAATACCAATGTTTTTTATTCCCCAAGTTAATGGGATACACAAAGTTCCAGCAGCTTCCAAATGCATAATTTTGTGGAAGACCCTCCTATCTCTTCTAATGAGTTTCCAGGGGATAAACTAACAGTTAATTCTATTACACTCTTCCTTTGCCCACCTTGCACATGTTACCTCTTCAGAGCTTCACAGCAGATCTATTATCTTCACTTTAAAGATGACAAAAGGAATAATAAAATGAAGTGAAGATGTCTGATGGGGATGGCAGAACAAAGTAGGTAGCAGAATGGTCAGACCAAGGACTCTCTGACCTTAACTGGGGTCATTCAGATGCAATACATGATCTTAAACACAATCTTGCCTAGACAGAGTAGACTAAGTACCAAGAATTGTTGTTCTGTGCATCCTCCCTATTTTTAAATTATTCTCCTTGAGTTGGGTTAGTAAATACCCTGGATATAAAACCAAATTAACCACCACATTTGTCCTTAGCCTGAAAGAGTCTTTATAGGAATAAGTTCATTTATTTCCAGAGCTGCAAGGAAATCTCAAAAGACAAAGGTTATTCCAGCTTTGTACATCAGGCCAGCATTCCTAAGCATTATGTCTGGAGATATTAAATGCCCATTGAGATGCACATATCTAATTGTGAGTGAGGCCAAGATTCAAAAAGTGTATACATCATTTGGCTTAATTTTTATGTGACAGGTCCTTTCATAATTTTTCACCATTTTCATTGATTTTTATTACTTTATTTCAGGTCCTCTGTATCAAGAAATTTAGACTCTCTCCATCTAATTCATATCATATATAAAAATGTTATGTTTTTATTTTATATGTTGGAATATTTTGTCCACAAGGTTTTATTTAGTGTAGTCAAATATATTTTCATTTCCATTATGGCTTCAAGCTTTGGAGACTTGCTTGGAAAGGTTGGTCTTTCCTTCACTATATTTTGGTCTTGATATCTAAGAACCAAGATGTAACTTTCTAATTTTTCCAAGGTACCAGTTTTTGTCTACAAATCACTTAGAATTTTTTTTCCCATAGCAGTCCTGTAGAATTCTTTGGTTCTTTTCTGAAGGATTTAACCTAGTTAATCTAGTTTGGATCAATTCTTCCATTATTCTGTGTAGATATTAGTGGCATAATTATATATATATATATTTCAATTGCTTCCATCACTTGTATTTTGTAAAAGTAAATTATTTAATTATGCTATAGATGTAATAAATTATTTATAGTTATGCCAGTATGAAAATATATTCATATAAGGAAAAAGACAATGTTGTACCTTTCTTTCAATTTTCAAAACTTTTATTTATTTCACATATTCAACTTTACTAACAGACAATAATATTGTATACCAAATTAAAGTTTCTTGTATCTGTTTTGTTGGAAATATATGTCATGTTCACCTTTTAACTTCATGCACATATGACCAGAGGTAAATATAGTGTTAAACTGTTAATTTAATTAGTGGTAAAATGTATTAATTGACTACCTACAATTAAAATCAATTTTTCCTTAAGATGCACCAGTTTTTCATGTTTATAGGTTTTTGGGTAACAGTTAATATTGTTTTAGCTATGTATGTTTCCTTCATAGCCATAAATATAGGGATACTTGCCTAGTTTTTTTCTTAGTATTAAATAAATCATAATTGACATTTATATATTATATATATTATTGAATAAAAAAGGAGAAAATAACATTGGTCCCATACCCATATGATCCTGTTACATCATGCATATGCTTTTGGTTTTGTTTTTAATTTATTTATTTTTGATAAAGCAAACACTAGAGAAAAGTTCCAAATGAGAAGTGAAGTCCTGTCATTAGCCCCCAGTCTTTCCCCCAAAGTACTGCTATAGGCTAGAACATGGATAAACCTTGAAAATATTATGCTCAGTAATAAAAGCCTGATATTATGTTTACTGACAAAAAGCTGCTTATTGTATGTTTACAATTATACTAAATTGTCCCCAAAAGGCAAACCAATAGAGACAAAAAATAGATAACTGGTTTCCAAGGGCTAGAAGTATGAGAGTGGGGAGTGACTGCTAATGCATGGAGTTTCTTTGTGGGGTGATGGAAATATTCTAAAATTAGAAAGTGATCGTGGTTGCATAATTCGCTAAATGTACTAAAACCCACTGAATTGCACACTTTCAAAGCAAAAGGGAATGGTATGTAAATTGCATCCTAATAAAGTTGTTATATTAAAACAAAAACAAAATCACCACCAAAATCATTACCGTATCTTGGGCATAATTCCAAACTGATACACAGATCAACATAATTTTTATGTAGTAGCTATTTATAGGCATTTTTTTCAATAGTAAAAAATGTGTTTATTTAAGCAGTTCTCCTGCCAAAGAAAATTTATTTCTATTGCTGTTACTGTATATTTTTAAAACAATCATACAAAGTACGTGGGTGTACATGTAATATGGCACAGATTCCTAATTTTATTTATAAATTACATCAGTAGGTGGGTTAAGAGACATGAATATTTGGATACATAATGAAACATTGCCTCATATAAATATATCTCCTATTTACATTTATTGATATGATAGAAAAGAATGTAATCAACTTCATTTTCTTATTCTATAAAATGTCCTCATATATTTATATATTCTGTTTTTGTTTTGTTTTGTGTGTGCTTTCAATATGTTAGCTTGGAAATTTTTTTATCTATTTTAATTTGTCTATTAGGTAAATTTGTATTTTGCTTATACAGGCCTTTAGTTCTTGATTAATAAATGTTAAGTAATACCCTCATTATAAAAATCAGAAATACTAATGCATCTAAATTTCCTGCCACCTTTTTAACATAAACTATCCTGATTTAGTTCTTTCTAAATTTATGTTACAATTCCTCTAATTATTCTAGTGGTGGTTACATTGTTCATTACAAATTGATAAATATTTGAGGTATTTGACTGAAAAATAACAATTTTGATTTAAATCAGATTGTTTTAGAATTGAGTAGGGAATTTACAATCTTTCCAGAACACTTTTGTTCTGCTTTTGTGTCCTTAGAATTATTTTTAATTTTATAAATTTAACACTTTTCAGCAAAATATGTCAATTTATTCACCAATATTTGTCATCTGTTTACAGGAACACAGTGTACATATTACATTTGTCAATTCAGGTTTTGGTATCAAGAGAAGTGTTTTTATATTATTTCTATGACATTTTTTTCCCATTTTGTTCTGTTCTATTTTTCAGAAAAAAAATGTGTTATATGGGATACCATTGTCCATCTTCTATTTCTATTAATATCCCTCTTATCACCTTCATAGCAAGCCTGGGTTGACCACAACCTTATATGTAAGGTTTGCAAAACCTTTGGCAAAAGTGTGGAATCTATTTATCAGAAGACTAAAAGATTCTTTGTCATCATGGGTTCATGTGTTTTCTCAGAGCAGGATGTATAAAGCTGTCTGCATAGTTTTTTAGTTAAAAGTGGACTTTTTTTTCCTCTTTGGATCTAAAGTGAGTCTCTTTATTTTTTTATTATTTTTTATTTTTTTTATTTTTTTAAGAGATACTTAGATTACATAAATGTTACACAAAAAATATAGGGATTCCCATATGCCCCACCTCCCACACCTCCCACAACCTCCCACATAAACATCCTTCATTAGTGTGCCATATCAATTGCAATTGATAAACACATCCTGGGGCTTTGCCATTAAGCATGGACCATAGTTCACATTGTAGACCACTCTCTCTCCCACTTAGTTCTGCATGTTATATGATGGTATAAAATGGCTTATATCTGTCATTGCAGAGTCAATCGGGACAATTCCCAAGTCCCCAAAAAGTCCCTGTATTACAACTTCTTTTCTTCTCCCTACCCCCAGAGCCTCCAGTGGCCACTGGCTCCACCTCAATGTTGTAATTTCTTCCATTGCTTGAATCACAATATGTCTATAGTAGAATACAAGTACACTCTAGTCCATAGCTCTTCCCCCAATCCCAAGGATTCTGGGATGGTGATGTCCACTCCACCTCCAATTGAGAGGAGGCTTATATCCCATGGGGAAGATGGATGAGATTATCCTGCCCGCACCTGCATAATGCTCCTCTCTCCCCTCTTAGCTGTCACCAGCAGCAAATTCAATGCATGTATTTCAGCTAAAAGTCTGTTCAAGGAAATCTAGGTTTTTCCTGTCATTTTCCCCAACATTCTTCCAGAATCTTCCCAGTGCCCAATTCCCAAACCATTTCCATATTTTTAGGTATTTTTACAGGAGCACTCCACTTTTAGGTACCAAATATATATTAGTTTTTTATCATTGTTGTAACAAATTACCACACATTCTGCAGCTTTAAACAGCACCCATTTATTTTTTCACAGGTTATAAATCTGGCAAGGCATATCTGGGTCCTCTTCTAAAGGTCTCATAAGGCCAAAATCAAAGTGTGAGTCTTGATTGTCTCTTTTTAGAAGTCTCTGGGTAAGAATCCACTTCCAAGCTCGTTCTGGTTACTGAAGCAATAAGGTCCTTGTCGTTACACGATTGAAGTCCCATTCCTTGCTGGCTATCGGCTGGGGGCTGCTCTAAGCCTCTAAAGGTCATCTGCATTCCTTGGCACAGGAACCAAAGCCCTCTACCATCAAAGCCAACCCAAATAAATCAAATCCCCATCATGTTGCAAATCTCTGATATCTTTCTCTACCACCAACATGAAGAAACTGATTTGACCCATCCAGATAATCTTAGTATCTTAAAATTGGCTTTTAATTACATATGTAAAATCCCTACTCAAAATTACCTAATTTAGTCATATGTGATTAAATAACCAGAGGATAGGAACCTTGGGGGTTAGAAGGTTGCTGCCACAGGTATAATGTAAGTTGTAAAGTATGCTCTCAGTTTATAACTAATCTTTTATTTTTGGTACTGGTTGTGGGATTTTATTATTAAAGTATATTAATAAATGGGCAAGGAACAACATGGATGAGCTTTGAAGACATATTTGATGAAATAAACCAGAAACAGAAAGTTGAATATTGTATGATTTCACTGATACAAAATAATTAGAATATGAATATTCATAAAGTCATAAACTAGAATCCATGTTAACAGAGGCTGGTTGGGGGTGGGGAATGGGATTAATGGTTAATTCTTATAGTCTTTCTATTTAGGTTAATGGAAGAGTTTTTGTAATGAATGTTGTTGATGGTGATACAACATTGTAAATTTAATTAAAACCACTGAATTGGAAGTGGATAAAATGGGAAATTTTAGGTTATATGAGAACTTTCCTATCTGTGGGTATAAGGTATGTGGAGACTTATTTTTCTGCCTTCATTTCTAAGGTTTTCCTTAGTGCCTCTAGCCTCTCCCATAATCTGATACTCTCCTGATTGACTGCAATAAATAAGCATTTTCAGAATAATGCCAGATGGGCTACTTTCCTACAACCTGCTTTTCAGGGTAGTAATTCACACTCTGAGGGGTTCCTAACATATTGTCTTATAACATGTGAGACAATCTCTTCCAAGCAATTTTGGTAAGACTCTCAATATATGCCACAAACCCTTTTTATAATTCATTCTATAATGAATCCTAGTTTTCTTTAATTTAATAACTACTAGTCAATTTTTGTTTTACTTTTTGATGCCATAATGCTATTCTAAGCCCTTAAAATATAGTTTTATTGGGGCTGCATGATTTGAGGGATATATTATAATGTTAATAAATTATATTTATTATGTGACTTAAAATTGAAAATACTAATCACCACTAACTATGAAATGTTTGGAACAATTCTCTGTTGTTAAGTTTAACAACAACAAAGAACTTTGTTAATAAGCACTATTATAAATTATATCTCAAGAGTATAGGGAAAAATCCTCATCAGGAGTTGAAAGAAAACTGTCTCCTCTAGTTGGTGAAATCAACATTTCCCCAGGTCTCCTGAGAGATATGACACATATGTATTCATCCTAAATAATAACCATGTTTATAAAGAATCTAGAATCACAATTTTCCCAATGATTATGGGTAAATATGAATTTCCTAGAGAAGTGACTCCTTGAAATTTATTCAGAGAGAATGAAGAAAGATCACAGATTTTGTAAAGTCCCTGCAACTGTGCAAAAGAAATATTCTTATTACAGAAGATAAAATAGTTTGCTCATTTTTCAGGTATATCTGCATGCTTTAATTCATGATTTTCTTAAATGGTTAATTAAAAATGCACTTACATTCTCACTGTCCTGATTTTGTGATAATCAGAGTAGGCTAAACATTTCGCTATATTAGAAACCATGCCTGTGTTCCCAGACCTAGTTTTTCTCCCTGGGTCTGGTTTTTAGAATGCTGGTGATAAACCAAGCCTGATTTATGATGTGACTGAAGGGAAATTACTGTAACTCTAGGTATCTTTGGTCAACCTTGAGAGATATAGCAGGGGGACAGATGTGGCTCAAATGGTTGGGTGTTCATCTCCCATATGAAGAGACCTGCATTCTATTCCTGTGACCTTCTGGTAAAAACTTAAAAAAAAAAAATAAAAGAGAAACATAGCAGGCACATGGGTCACCAGGCCCCATGCATGGGTGCATTGTCAGGCTCTGTGAGTGGGTGCGCTGTCAGGCTCCATGAGCGAGTGAGCTCCTAAGGCCCCACGCACACGTGTGCCGTCGGGTCACATGAGCAGGTGCGCTGCCAGGCCCTGTGCACGGGTGCACCACCAGGCCCCACGAGTGGGTGAGCCACCAGGCCCTGTGAGCAGGTGAGCCACCAAGGTCCCACATGTGGGTGTGTCATCAGGCTCTGTGAGGGGGTGCGCCATCAGGCCCCATGCATCAGTGTGCCGCCAGGCCCCATGAGCGAGTGAGCCACCAAGGCCCTGCATGTGGGTGTACTGTGAGGCCCCATGAGTGAGTGCACCACCAGGCCCTGTGCACGGGTGCACTGCCAGGCTCCATGAGTGGGTGCCCTGTTAAGCCCGCCGAGCCATGCAGCAAGATGATGATGCAACAGGAGAGTGACACAAGGGAGAGCCAAGATGAGACATGCCGAAAAACCAAGAACTAAGGTGGCGCAGGTGGTAGAATACCTTTCTCCCACATTGGAGGTTCCCAGGAGCGAATACCAGTGAAGACAGGAGGAGAAGGATGAGAAGAGAGGAAACAGACACAGAGAATTGCCCAGGAAATGGATGCAAAAACAGCAGAAATGGGGGGAGGGGTAAGAAATGGATAAAAGTAAATAAAGAAATCTTTAAAATAAAAAAAGGTATAAGAGAGTAAGATACGGACTATAGTTAGTAGTAATACTTTGACTATGCTCTTTCATAACTTGTTAACAAATGCTTCACAACAATGCAAAGTATTTGTGTTGAGGTGATGTATGGGAGCCCTGTATGTTATCCATGTTTGTTTTGTAAATTCACAATGTTTACTAAACACTTATTGTTTATGTATGTTCATTATGACTGATATATTTCAATAAATTGTTTTTAAAATGAAAAAAAAAATACAATCATAGATAATGTAAAAAAAAAAATGTACTTACATTGATGTGATATGTCCAGTATCGTTAGCATACTTATTTCTCCCCCAATTTATAAATTCTGGTAGAGAATTTGAACATTTCTACTTCTAGTTTTATTATATTTGATCAGTTTTTAAAATGGTACCTGATAATATATGTGATATATAGGCTGTATTCCAAATAGCAAAATATAATGATACAGAAGTTAACAAGAAATTGAACTAGTACAAACACTATGTATTAAATATTTCTTGAACCAGGTTGTAAAGGATAGCTAAAAATTCAGAGGCAACAGTGTGTTATCATAACATTTCATAGAAATCAATCCTCATAGGCAGAATAGTCCTTCAAATATTAATGAATTTGTAGAGATATCCAGTGAAGTTTTTACTATGAACAATTTCTTATATTTATTTAGAGGATATTAAGCACTAGATAATCTCTATATAGTCTAATTATGCTCTTGTATTTCATGTGTTTAACAACTGATGAGAAATAGGTATCCCACATTTTTTTCCACATTTAAATATTGTGAAATAAACATTTTCTAAATATCCCTGAGGTAATAAGGAGCAGGGATAAACATGCAATCTTTCTCTCCATCTTATGCCCAAGGCTATCATGATCACTCTGAAATAGAAGATGTATGGTAAATTTAGCCTAGGGAAACTTGAGAATTTTACAGACCAAGTGGAAAGATGCGATATGAAGAGGTAGAGGATATGAATGAGACTTCTAAGGATCAATAAGCATGTGTGGTGTGATAAAGGAATTTAAAAGATCATCTGGAATTTGGGTAAAGTCCAATAACTATCCTTTAGGAAAATAATATCAAATTAGTTACTGAGTGTTGTTTTTGCTATTTAATAAAATCTTTTAACAAAAAGAAATTTAGTTTCCTCATAAAATTGAGGAAAGAAGAAATATGCATACTGGAAATGATTATTATAGTAAGATAATTTATATAAATATTTTGTAAAAATCCTATAAACTCATATGAATATAATCAAGGAGAGTAAATCAACACCATTAAAATTATTACCCACATAATAACTGTATGCTACTTAGTAACTACACATGGATGAAATATAAGAATAAAGCATATAACTTTATTATATTATATATACATGAAATATTATATTTTATACATTAATTTATATTTCTAACATTTTATAGTTATTTGCCTCCATTTAGTTTTTCCTAATATAAAATTAAATAATTCTCAATTGACATCCCTCAAGGTAATTAGTATTAGAATTCAAAGTATAAATAAGACTGGAATAGGATTTCTTTATGATTTGTTCTGCTTCAAGACAAACTCAAGTAAAATAGTTGTGATTGCCATAGTTATTTAAAACAAGCAGATTTCTGCAAAATCTAGAAAAGCATGGGGCAGTCTATGTGGGAAGAAAATTAGCCCTTCATCAAATATTGGAATTCATGCCTAACTGAAGGAAGGATGCATTGAGGAAAAGTAATATCAGGTGGGGTGTTTTTCTGAGGTACTAGGTGCAGGTGAGAAGGTAAACTAGAGAGACAGTGTATATACCATTGTATTGGTATACACTGCAATGGAAAATTGGAATAAATTAGATCTCAAGAGATTTTATTTTGAGGGATCATGGCTGCAAAGGATTACAGAAAGTACTAAAAGGATGAAAAGGCTCAAAGGAAGCAAGCGTGATGAAGTATAATCCATCTGGTGTCTTCTGGATTAAATCCATTCTGAGAAGAATCTCAGAACCATTCATTAACTGTGTTCAGAAACCAATTTGTAGTCAACTGGCCAAAGACTCAGAGATATCAACAATCATCCTAGTCACCTGGTACATGAAGAGAACAGCTGTTCAGTGCTCAAACCAAAGGGCTGCTGCAGAGGCTCTCTTATACAGTGTATATCTGGAATTAAAATTTGTTAATGAATAAAATGGGAAAATAATTACTAGATGTCTCCTGGTGGAGTTTGAAAAGATAGTTTACTAAATTACTGTAAATAAGACTCATAACAAAGGCCTTTATTTCATTTTAAATAATTTGATATCTTAGATTATTTGTTCCTATAAATGTTGAAATTAACATATAAGAGCAGAGTTAGAAAAGAAAGTGAAAAGGGAAATATGTGAATTCATTGATTTCAAAATATTGACATGTTCATTTCCTTTAAGCTGAATTTCTCAGAAGACATATATGGATACCAATGGTAGAATTTTATTTGTTAATGATGTAAATTATCTCTATTATATTCTTATTTTATATTTTGAATACAGGGAAATTGCAACATATTATGAGAAATGGACAATCTCACCCTATTCACTGAATTCCTCCTCATGGATATCTCAACCTCATGAGAACTCCAAATTCTGAAAGGTCTGCTGTTCCTAGTAATTTATATGGGAGCCTTGACTGGGAGTCTTCTGTTACTGTCATTGTGACAGATCCAAAATTGCACTCTCCAATGCACTTCTTTCTAGACAATTTACCCCTCATAGAACTTTGCTGCATTTCAGTTACTGTTCCAAAAATAATTTTGAATTCTCTAACAGGCAGTAAATTGATTTCTCTCCCAGCATGTGCTCTCAGATTTTCCTGTTTAACTTCTTTATATTCACAGAGTTGGCCTTCCTTGTGGTGATGTCTTATGATTGCTATGTTGCCATTTGCCACCCTCTGCACTATGGACTCACCATCACGCCACATGTGTGCACACAGGCAGCTGGTGGCTTCTGGGCAAGTGGGTTGGTCTATTCTGCCATCCACACAGGTGTCATGTTCAGGCTTCCTTTCACAGAGTCCAATGTGATTATTCAATATTTCTGTGATGTACCTCAAATTTTGAAGATCTCCTCTTCACAAGTTCACTTTTCTGAGTTTATGGCCTTAGCTCTGAGTATTTGTATTCTATTACTATATTCTGCTTTTTTGCTTAAGTTCTATAGTGAGATATTTTCAATGGTGCTGTATTAGTCAGCCAAAGGGGTGCTAATGTGAAATACCAAAAATGGGTTGGTCTTTATAAAGGGTATTTATTTGGGGTAGAAGTCCACAGATACCAGGCCATAAAGTGTTAAGATTCTTCTCTCACCAAAGTCCATTGCCATTTGTTGGAGCAAGACAGCTGCCGACATTTGCCAGGGTTAAGGCTTCTTGGGTTCCTCTCTTCCTGGGGCTGCGTTTCTCTCCGGGCTTAGCTCCTCTGGTTCCTCCACAAGATCAGCTGTAGACTATCAGGGGAACGGCTCAATTCTCTTCTCCTGGGGCCTTCTCTCCAACATCAAAACTCCAACATCAAAACTGCTTTTCAAAAACTGCTCCTTCTGTCCTTTGCCTTGCCTTTTATATTCGATTCCACCACCCACCAAGGGGTGGGGCTCAATGCCCTAATCATAACTTAATCATGCCCAGATTAACAGATCAGTTTACAAGCATGATCCAATTATATTTTTGGAATTCATAATTACATCAAATTGCCAAATGGTTACAGGTGCTTAGGATACATTCTGTGGAAGCCCCTAAGAAAGCCTTATCCAACTGTACCCCCCAGTTGGCAATTCACATTTTATTTTTAGTTTCTGGGTTAACTGCTGTCGTTGGTCCTGTTGAAAATAAGGCATCTCTCAGTGGTCTTCTAACAGTCCTCTTCTACACCATGGTGGCTCCATTCATAAACTCCATCATCTATAGCCTGAGGAACAGTGAGATTAAAACTGCTCTATTCAGAATGTTCCACAGATATTTTGAACATCCAAGCAGGATTATTTGGATTAAAAATTTCTGAAAAATAATGGAATGAATTTTAACTCATATTTGATATATACCTTTAAATATGAATATATCCCAATAAAATATCCAGATTTTTTCTGTATAACCTTTTGCTTTTTACATACATGATAGCGAGCTATGCACCCATGTCCTAATTTTTCAAATCTAGGCATTTGGGTAATTCAGACATTTTTTCAGGAAAAAAAGTTCCATATTTTAAAATTATTTTGAAAGATGTTAGGATGACTTTTAGCTAAAGACAAAGAATGATATCATATGGAAAGCACAATGGATGAGTACCTTACTTAGGTGCCTATGTATCTGAGAGAACTTCAAGGTACAGGATCCTGATGCCCTGGAAGAGAATGTTGATTATTCTGATTTAGATAATTCAAATTCAAATTGTTCTCTTTTGTATTCACCTTCCTACAAATGTCTGTACCAAATAATAAAGTTATAGATTTGAGACTCAACTGCAGAATTAACAACACAGAATAGAAACAACACTAAGATTAAAGTAGCTTTCCTTATTGGAATGTGGACTGTTAAAACCTATGTCTCAATAGGGCATATACTTTGTAAGCTTTTCTCCCTGCCTATAAGTTGGCTCTTTATCATTTATCCTACTTTGTTATTTGCTATATTACTGATTTTAAAATAATAATTGCATTCATTTAGGATAATAAAATTTGATTTCATGCTCAGTTCAAGGCCAAATATTTTAAGTGTATAAAGCTACCTACCAAAACATTACCCTTAGTATATCTACCATATTTACATATCTCTCTCTCTATCTATCTATGTTTCTAACAATATATCACCTGTCTCGAATATATCTTGTAGTGTTTGTGTTTCTCTCTGTATGTGTGGTTATATTTTAGTAATAGATGCATTTTTCAAGCTTATTGTAATACTATACTAATAATCAAGTATAATAATGAACAAAACAGTTTATTTACAAAATTAAGAAGGGGAATAAAAAATATATATGTGATCCTAGGCAGAAGATATAGACTGAGATGATTCAAAACATGAATAGAGAATCATGGAAAAATCAATCAGAGGACAACTTCTCATATCTGAATGTGGCATCAAGCAATCAGGCATGCATTCACAATCCAAGAGCACAAAAACTGTCCTAAAGAAAGTAGAAATAAAAATAGAATACTGAGGGTTATTTTGAGTGGGTATTTAAGATTCTTTCTCACTTAGAACTTTTTGGAACTTTCAGATGCTCTCTCAATGCCTTCAAGGCATTTTTGCCATTTTACAGGTTTCAGTGTATATTTCTCCAGTCATGATTTTCTTCTAAAACCCCAAATCATGGGAAACCCATAAGAAAAACACAGGCCTTTCCTAAAGGTACAAATAGTTACTATTTAGAAAATAAAATTCAATATAGACCTGACAAACCTGAATTAGAATTGCAAATATCTGATAAGTCTGAGAAAATATGAAGTTTGGATGACCATTACAAATGAGTATGAGCTTTATATTTGTAAGAAAGATATGGTGTTTTTTTTTTTTAATTTGGAAAACATGAAATTTTAGAAATACATTCTTAATCTTAGGTGAATATTAATCAAATATGTGGAAGAAAAATCATAAATATCAGGTATTACATTCCTGAATTCCTACTGGCCCTGTCTTAGGACACTACATAAATGAAGCAACTATGAGAAATCCACATTAAAAGACAACTGAAATGAGGAACTAGCATGAAATACAAAGAGAAATCATATCATTCAACAGGCTGTGGCAGTTTGAGATTATTTTATGAATCACAAAAAGAGAAAGAATGTGTTTTTAAACTGGTATATTCCTGTGGACGTGATAACATTTGATTACATTAAGTTCAGTTGAGGGCCCTTTGATTAGATTACTTGATAAGATCACTTTAGGGCTTTTGATTGGACTATGCCATGAGGCATGACTCAGGTTGAGACTCCACCCTCTTGCTGGGTCTGATATAAATGTATACACAGAGAAAGACAGACAGAGAAAAAGGAAGCTGCCATATTTGATCCCGGCACATGAGAGAAAATTAGAAGATAAGACCACTTAAGCACAAAGGCCCAAGAGGCAGGGCCCATGAAAGAGTTCGAGAGGAGACAAGTCCTGTTGTATGCCTGATATCTTACAACTGAACTCATGAAGAAAGCAGAACAGCCAAGAATGATATATAAGGCCTGGAAAGAAACAAGCCCTATGCCTGGTTGCCCTCAGCTGAGCTTAAACCGTAGCAGAGATCAGTGACCATCTTGCTTCAACACGTAGCAGCTGACTTTGGTGAGAAAGCAACTCTGATGGTGCTTCATTGTGGACCTTTCATGGCCTTGAAACTTTAACCTTTTACCCAGTATTAGTCAGCCAAAGGGGTACTGATTCAACGTACCAGAAATCTGTTGGCTTTTATAAAGGGTATTCATTTGGGGTAAAAGTTTACAGTTACAAGGCCCTAAAGAGTTGAAGTCAAGGAACCATAAGACATACTTTCTCACCCAAAGTCAATTGCCATGTGTTGAAGCAAGAAGGCTGCTAATATCTGTGAGAGTTCAGACTTCCTTTTTCCTCTTAAGGCTCCATGGGCCAAGCTTCTTCTGGTATCAGCTGTAGGTTGGAGGGCTCTTTTCTTTTCAGGCTCAGCTGCTCTGTTCTCTGCACACTGTCAGCTGTAAACTACCAGGTGAATGGCTCATCTCTCTTTCCCAGACCACAGGATCAAAGCTGACAAGTTCTCTCCTCTTCCATGTCTATGGAGCTCTCTCTATTCCTCTGTGTGTCTTCTTGATTCAGTGTCCATTTATATAGTAGCCCACAAAGGGAGTGGCCCTAATGATGTGGTTGAATCAAAGCTCTAATCTTAACATAATTTAATCAAAAGCATTTCAGCTATATCTAATACAATCAAAGGGTATCATGTCAGAGGAACAGACCAGTTTACAAGCATAATTTCACTTTCTGAAATTCATAAATAATTCCGAACTGCTACATACCCCAAATAAATTCCCTTTATTAAAGCCAACCCATTCTGGTACTTTGCGTCAGTAACACTTTTGCAAACTAACACACCATCCAAATTAGAAAAGTTGCATATGAAGCTGTGGTTAGAAGATTGCTGGAAAAATAGAAATGATAGAATAGGCTATTTCAAGAAATTAGGTATTTTAAAAATAAATTAATGTATATGTAAAAGTTCTACAAAATTTCAGAGGGTTATATAAAACACAAATATATGATATATATGTATCATTACCAAGTTGTATTTATCTACCAAAAAATGTGGTTCAGCATTAGAAAAATGAAAATAGTAATTCATGACAAGAGAGTTTAAGGGAGAAACTTCATAAAATCATGCCTTCTTTTCAGAAATGAATTCTGTTGCTAAAATACTAATTCATGATAAACACTGTTATAAAATATTTAGAAAGTAATATCCTGACTATGAGAAAAGTAACTTTAAAAAGAATTTTTCTTAGCTCAAGCATCATATAACTTAAAATATGTATGATAGAAGCATCTCTTCATAGGGAACCAGACATATAAGACCACTCTCATCAACTTCTTTAAGAAGCATAGTGGTGCAAGAAAAGGGAAATAAAATGTATATGAATGGAAGTTAAGAAATAACACTTTCTTTAGCAACACATATAATTCTTATTGGGAAAGTTAAAAAAAAACAACCTGTTCAAATATAGTAAGAA
The DNA here is from genome assembly GCA_026826555.1 of Tolypeutes matacus. Lineage (NCBI taxonomy): Eukaryota > Metazoa > Chordata > Mammalia > Cingulata > Chlamyphoridae > Tolypeutes > Tolypeutes matacus. Next base: position 405,664 of record JAKSZT010054285.1, on the reverse strand, counting down.
TCTTACTTGAAACATGTTTGAGAAGGCAATTGAATTCTACATGCCAATAAAGAAATATGAGATACATATAGAAAAGAAACAAAATATAGAAAATGAATTTTTTAAAAAAAAATTTGTAATAGAGTAAAATGTAAAGTAACAGAGACTTGCCAGATATTTTGAAAAAAAACAAATGTTTCACTGAGGGCTCTTAAGTAATGGAGATAGATCATATATATGGATTGGAAGACTCAATATTATAACAATGTCAATTATATTCATAGGTTGAATGACATCTAAAGAAAAATCCCTACAGATTTTCTAATGTAGAAAATGACAAGTTGGAGATAAATTCACATGAAATTCAAATAGAATAAACACTCTTAGGGAATAAAAAGTTAAAAGGATTTCCTAAACAGTTATCGAGTCTTTCTATAAAATAATAGTAAGTAAACATTGTGGCAAAAAGTAAAAAAAATGACAAGAACAGATGAAGCAGAATAGAGGGTATGAATATGAATACACAGATGACAGATGCAGCAAGGAACTGCCGTGGGAAGAACATTTCTCTTACTCAACCTACTCAAAACCAACTCTAAGCTGATTAAATAATGAAATGAGGAAATCAATATTAAAATAATTTTGAAAGTATTTTCAGAAGTTTGAAGCAATGTTTTAGGAGGAGGATGAGGATGAGAAGAAGCCAGAGGAGATGATGAGGAAGAAGAGTAGATGGAGGAGGAGGAAAAGATACAAAAATATGCACCATGGAAACATATTTGTAAATTTGATTTCAATAAATGAAGATTTTGTTTCAAGAAGCAACAAAAGGTCACAGAATTAGATATCAATCATTTAAAAACACATGTAACTTTTCAGGCTTAGATAGGAATTTTTAAGAAAAGAAAGCACAGATATCTTGTTTTACATATGACAGTATATTCTGCATCATTGATATGAGTAAAATAAACAGTGTATCCACCTGGTACTAACACATATTCGGCAGTTTGGAAAAAATATATTTGGATTCACCAATTATTGGTTATGATGTGCAACAAAAATATGTGGAAATATTATTTGTATGTGTGCATAAAAATTGCTACAGCTTCTCTGGAAAACCATTTGCTATTTTATTAGCAAACTAAGACTAGTTCATATTACAGTAAGAAGAAAAACTGTGCTGAGAGGAGCAAAGATTTCCTATTTATGACACATGTCCATTTTGTGTTGGCTATGATATTGATCCACAGCCAGTGCCCACATTCTCTGCCCAAGATATTGGAGTAGCCTGCACATGGGAAGTTACTTGTTCTCATAGCAGAATGATAAGATGTTATGAAGAAGTTCTCACATGTTGGCTCTCAAACCTATAATCACAGAGAGAAACATGATAAACTCTAGCACCCCTTGGTGTTTATATTTAGACTATTTTTATAATTACTAAATGAATTCAAAATGTGATTTGGAATATATTAGATACTATCATATACAATTAATGTATAGTTAGAGTACTCTGATGATTATTGAATAAATTTAGAGTGTTAAAGTTTCTAATATTCATTAATATTTATTCATTTCCTTGAAATTACTGTTAAAAACTTGAATTGAAAATTGGCATGATTCCTGAATATTATTGGTTCTAATTATATCAAAATTGATTACCTAAAAGGTACATATTTCCATCAAATAAAACAATCATATAAATGCCTTATCACTTATAGTCTCCTCCTTAGTTGAAAACCAACTCTTAAGGCAAAGACATTACTTGATATTTATTCCTTCTAAAACCATAAATCTATCTATTAATGTAATACTATTCAATATTTAATAAGTACATAATATCCTTCCAATAATCATTTCCCCACAGCATTGTCTATCCCTTTTTCTTTTTATAAAATATAATATCCAATTTCAAAATATCCATACCAAAAATTCAACCACTTCCATGTGCTTTCCTCAAAGGATATCAATTCAAGAACAAAATATATATTTTTCAAATATTGATTATCATTTCCTTAAATGTAAGTGACATTAAACTCATTTGCATATATGTGGTATGCATTCAGAAATAAACAAAGAAATCAACACAACAGAATAAAGTGCACAGCTACAGAAAAGCTCATTTAGGAATACAATATATGATAAAAGTATTGAATGGTAGTCTATGTACTTTCAGTTAATGGTAACTGGACAGCAGGATATTCATTGACAATAAAAGAAATTTCACTACTGCCTTTCACTCTGCACAAATGATGTAGTATAAGGACAACACATCAAAGTCAAAACTATAATGGCTTAGATACTAACATTGGATAATATCTTCAGGATACCAGCCTAGGTAAGTATTTGTCATATAAGAAGTAAAACACAAACTACAATGGAAAATATTGATTATATTTGAACTGAGAATGTCTGTTCCTCCAAGGATTTAGAAAATTTCAAAATTTTATGTAACAAACTGGGAGAATGTATATATCATAAACAATGCAGACAAGAATATATCGGAAGAGAATTCCAGATTTACTTTAAAGTATATTAAAACATAAAAACACACATACATACTCATATCATAATAATCATGAATTCTAAAGAAGTCTAATGGATCCCCTACATTTTTTATGTAATCTAAAACTTCTTTAAAAATAAAAAATAAAATAAAAAACTAAAAAAAAGTATAGAAAATGTGAACAGAACTATAACAAGAAAAGTGATTGAATCGTAAATCAAAAACATGACCAGAGACTAGGTTAGGAAGACATCAGTTAAAAAAAGCAGATTAGTGTCCTCCAAAAGCCTGATCCCCCACAGAAACACTGAAATATGAGCAAAACCTGTCAGAATCAACTTTAATGAAAATCAAGAAAATATTCAAAGATTTAAATCAACCAAGCAAATGTTCAACCAAAAAAGGTCACTAATAGTTGCCTAGAGAGGCTGAGGGTGAACTCTCTCCACCTGTTCTGTCAGGGTGGGGATGGAATCAGAGATGTGTCCAACAGTATAGTCACTGCAGGCCAAAAGCTGCTGCAGTTGCCTGGAGAGGCTGAGGGTCACTGTCCCTTCTGCCTTGTCAGGGGCAGGGATGGAACCACAGGAGTACATATCTAAAGGAGCAGCTCTGGATATATATAGAATGGAAAGGTGTTCTGAGTCATCTGGAGGGTACTGGAAAGATAAAGAAGCCACAGGAAAACTGTGAGTTGCTCACCCCTGTGGCTGGAAACAACACATATACCCCACCCTCAAGACAAATAGCCTAGGTGGAGCCCCTGGCTCAATGCTCTGAATGGAGTGTGAGGGAGCATTATCTGGGAGGAAGATGGGTCTGGGAGAGTGGAGAGTGGTTTCTTTGCAGTGAATTTGTCCAGCTGAGCCCCCTTGGAATCTCAGAAGGGACCCCGATTTGGCAGGGAAAGGGGAGGAGTATCTCCTCAGGCAGGCTGTCATGCTTAGCCACCCAGGTTAAGAGAGGAATTAGATTAGAGAGGGGGTGGGGATAGAGAGGTGTCTATTCAGCAGGCATCTGGCAAACTACTAGGAATCTAACCTAGCCGGGGAAAAGGGGGCAGATAGCTTTATGAAAGTCTAACTAATCTAAGAAGTTTAGCTTAGTGGAGTAATTCCCAACTAGCATATATGAGTTCTAGGTTCGATTCCAGGCTCTTCTTAGAGAAGTGATCCACCCAATTATCAGACATCCAGCTGAATATTTATGACAGGGAACATATAGACATTCTTCTTGGATCTCTTATTTTTTAAAAAGAGGTTCCTTCCCCCCCCCCCCCTTATATTACTTGCTAAAACATGGTTCAAAACCTGTAAATGGAAAGCTGCAGGGTGATTGACTGATGAACACCGGCAGCCAGAGATGCTCCTTAGAGGCTTAAGAGGGAAAGCTGTTCTTCCATTTCTCTCTCTCTTTGTTTATTAGTTGCTGCTGTCTTGTTTCTTGTTTGTTGTCTTTCTTCTTTATTTCTCATTTTTTACTTTTACTGATTTTTCTACCTACACTACGTCTTTTCTTATCTTCATTTTTTTATCTTCTGTTTTCTGTTGTTGTTCTTTCATTCCACCTCTTATTTTTTGGTTCTCAATTTTTCCTGTTTTTATTTCTCTCTCTTTTTCTCTATTTGGTTTACTTTTTTTTTTTTTTTTCTTTTCCTCTCTTATCAACTCTAGTCTTTAAATTCATTCTATATATTTTTCTCTATTTTGTTTCTCATTTCATTGTTTCTAATTCACTTTTTTATTCTTATTGCACTATATATCTTATGCATGTTAATTATTTATTTTCTTAGGTCTTGTATGGTTCCTTTTCCATCTTTTATTATTATTCTTTTTCTCTTCTTATCTCATTCCTTTTCCCTGGTCCAAATTTTTTTCAAGGGAACATAGGCAACAGCAAGGAAATAGAATAAGAGCAAAGAAGTATCCAAGTGACACCTTACACACAAAAAATCAGCAATAAAATAAAACCCTAGAGTAGAAAGAGAAGCTAATTGACTCAATAAACCCATCAAAATAAGCAGATGCCTAGACACCAACAAAAAATTACAATCCATACTAAGAAACAGGAAAATAGAGCCCAGTAAAATGAACAAATTAAAAATGAGGAGGAGATGCAGAACATGGAACAACTAATCAGAGATGTCCAAACAAATATCATGAATCAACATAATTAAGTGAAGGAAGAGATTAAGGATATTAAGAAGACACTGGGAGAACATACTGAAGAAACTGTAAACATACATAAAAAGATAACAGATATGCTGATCAATGGCACAATGCAAAAATAAAAAATATACTAGAAGTACATATCAGCATATTTGAACAGGCACAGGAAAGAATCAGAAACGTGGAAGAAAATACAGCTGGAATCAAACAGATAGTAGAACAGATATATGAAAAGATTTTAAAAAATCCAGTAGACACTTAGGGATTTAAATGACAACATGAAAACGCACAAACATACGAATTATAGACATACCAGAGGGAGAAGAGAAGGGAAAGGGGACAGGAGTGTTGGAGGAAACTATGGCTGAAAATTTCTCAACTCTATTAAGGGACATGAATGTACATATCCAGGAAGCACAGTGCACCCCAAACAGTATAAACACAAACAGGCCTACTCCTAGACATATACTTGTCAAATTGTCCAATGCTCAAGACAAAAAGAATACTGAAGGCAGCAAGAGAAAAGAGATCCATCACTTACAAGGGAAGCTTAATAAGATTAAATGTTGATTTCTCATCTGAAACCATGGCGTCAAGAAGGCACTGGTATGACATAGTTAAGGAGCTAAAAGATAAAAATTTCCAGCCAAGAATTTTCCATCCAGCAGAGCTGGAATTCAAAAATGAAGGCGAGTTCAAAATATTCACAAACAGAAATTAAGAGAGTCTGTCAATAAAAAACCTTCCCTTCAAGAAATAATAAAGGGAATTCTGCAGGTTTTAAAGGAAAAAAATAGTAGAAAGATAGAGTTGGAGGAGAGTGTACAAGTAACTAAAAGATAAAAAGTGAAACGAAAACAATATATGGCATACATAAACATAAAGAAAATATGACTAATGTAAGTAATTACTTCACAGTAATTACACTGAATGTTAATGAGTTAAACTCTCCATTCAAGAGACACAGATTGGCAGAATGGATAAGGGAACATGACCCATCTATATGCTGTCTATAAGAAACTCACTTTAGACCCAGGGATGCAAGGAGACAAAGTGAAAGGTTGGAAAACAATTTTACATGCAAAAAATAAACAGAAAAGTGTGGAGGCAGCTATACTAATATCGGACAAAACAGACTTAAATGCAAAACTATTGTAAGAGGCAAAGAAGGAAACTATATATCAATAAAAAGGGTAATCTGTCAATAAGAAAGAACAATTGTAAACATTTATGCACCTGAACAGGGCTCCTCAAAATATATGAGGCAAACATTGAAAAAACTAAGTAAAGAAATAAATGCCTCTACAATTATAGTGGGAGACTTTAATACACAAAACATCTTGACAGAGTATCAACAAAGAAACAAAGACCTTGAATAATATATTAGAGGATCGGGACATAATAGACATAACACAGAACATTACAAACAAATACAGCAGAACATACATTCTTCTCGACTGCACATGCATCATTCTCCAGTGTAGACCACATGCTAGGCCACAGAACAATTCTCAATGAATTCTGAAAGACTGAAATTATACAAAGCAATTTCTCTGACCACAGTGGAATGAAACTGAAACTGTAAATCAGTAAGGGGCAGAGAACCATATTAAGCACAGGGATAAGGAAGTTAAACAACACACTAGTAGACAAACATTGGGTCAAGGAAAAAATTGCAAAAGAAATCAGTAACTATCTTGAAATGAATGAAAATGACAACACAACATATCAAAAGCAGAGAGAAAAAGCAGTACTGAAAGGGAAATTCATAGTGATAAATACCCATATTTAAAAAGATGAAACAGTTCAAATCAAATATCTAACAGCACACCTGGAGGAATTAGAAAAAGAACAACAAACCCCAAATGAAGTAAAAAGAGGGAAATAACAAAAATAAGAGCAGAGCTAAATGAAACTGAAAATAAGAAAGCACTAGAAAAAAAAATAAAACCAAAAGCTGATTCTTCAAGAAGATTAATAAAATTGGCAAACCCTTAGCTTCTCTAAAGAAGGAAAAAAGAAAGATATGTAAAATAAGAAACTAGGAAGAGGATATCACTAATGACCACACTGAAATAAAGAGTATCATGAGAGGATATTTTGAAAAATTGTAAGCCAAAAAGATGGATAATTTAAAGGAAATGGAAAAATTACTAGAAACACACAAGCACTCGACATTGTCAAAAGAAGAAACTGATGAACTCAAAAAACTAATCAAAACTAATGAGATTGAATTAGTTATCAATAACCTCCCAACTATGAAGAGCCCAGAACCAGACAGTTTGACAGGTGAATTCTACCAAACAATCCAGAAGGAACTAACATCAATCCTGCTTAAACTCTTCCAAAACACAGAAGTAGAAGGAGCATTGCCTAACTCATTCTATGATGCCAACATTACCCTAATACCAAAGCCAAACAAAGATGACACAAGAAAGGAAAATTACAGAAGAATCTCTCTAATGACCTAGATGCTTATATCTTCAACAAAATACATGCTAAATGCATTACACAACAAATCAACGAATTATTCACCCTGACCACGTGTTGGTTCAACATAAGAAAATCAATCAATGTAATACACCACATAACCAGATAAAAAGAAAAAAAAATCACATGATCATCTCTATAGAAGCAGAAAAAGCATTTGACAAAATACAGCATCCTTTCCTGATAAAAACACTGCAAAAGATAGGAATAGAAGGAAATGTTCTGAACATGATAAAGGGTATATATGAAAAAAACACAGCTAACATCATCTTCAATGGTAAAATCCTAAAAGTTTTCCCTCTAAGATCAGGAACAAGACAAGGATGCCCACTATCACCACTTCCATTTGAGGCAAGAAAAAGATATAAAAGGCATCCAAATTGAAAAGGAAGAAGTAAAAATTTCACTATTTGCAGATGTCAGAATCCTATACCTGGAAAGCCCTGAGAAATCTACAACAAAGCTTCTAGAACTTATAAATATGTTCAGTAAAGTATCAGACTATAAGTTCAATGCACAAAAATCAATAGCATTTCTGTACACCAATAATGAGCAATCTGAGGAGGAAATCAAGAAAAAAAAAACAGCATTTACAACTGTAACTAAAAGAATCAAATACCTAGGAATAAATTTAACTAAAGACATAAATGACTCATATACAAAAAACTACACAACACTGTTAAAAGAAATCAAAGATGACTTAAAAAAATGAAAGAATATTCCCTGTTCATGGATAGGAAGACTAAACATCATTGAGATGTCTCTCCTAACCAAACTAAACTACAGATTTAATGCAATCCCAATAAAAATCAACACAGCATTTTTTAATGATATGGAAAAATTATCCTCAAAATTTACTTTGAAGGGTAAGAGGCCCCGAGTAGCCAAAGACATATTGAAAAAGAAAAATGAAATTGGAGGAATCACACTACCTGACTTTAAAACATACTACAAAGCTACAGTGGTCAAAACAGCATGGTATTGGCACAAGGATAGACACACTGAATAATGGAACCAAATTGAGAGTTCTGATATAGATCCTTGCATATACAGTCATCTGATATTCGACAAGGCCACCAAGCTGACTCAACTGGGGGAGAATGACCTCGTCAAAACATGGTGCTTGGAGAACGTGCTATCCATATCAAAAGAATGAGAGAGGAAAACCATTTCACACCTTATACAAGAATCAAATCAAGATGGATCAGAGATTTAAATATAAAATCCAAGACCATAAAGACCTTGGAAGATAATGTAGGGATGCATCAACAGGACCTTGTAATAGGAAATGGTTTCATGAACTTCACACCCAAAGCAGGAGCAGTGAAAGAAAAAATAGATAAATGGGATTTCCTCAAAATCAAAACTTTTGCACCTTAAAGGGGGTTATCAAGGAAGTAAAAAAAGCAGCCTACCCAATGGGATAAAATATTCAGTAACCATATATCTGATAGGGGCCTAATATCCAGCATATATAATGAAATCCTACACCTCAAAAACAAAAAGACAAACAACCCATATAAAAAATGGGCAAGTGACTTGAAAAGACACTTCTCCCAAGGAAAAAATACAAATAGCTAAAAAGCACATGAAAAGATGCTCAACATCACTAGCTATTAGGGAAATGCAAATCAAAACTACAGTGAGATACCATCTTACACCCATTAGACAGGTGGCTATTAAAATAACAGAGGAATATAAGTGTTGGAGAAGATGTGGAGGAATGGGAACCCTCTTCCATTGCTAGTGGGAATGTAGAATGGTCCAGCCATTGTGGAGGAGGGTTTGGCAATTCCTTAAAAATCTAACTATAGAACTGCCATATGACCAGCAATTCCACTGCTGGGTATATACTCAGAAGAATTAAAAACAAAGACAGGAAGAGATACATGCACACCAATGTTCAAAGTGGCATTATTCACTATTGCCAAAAGTTGGAATCAGCCCAAATGCCCAGCAACAGATGAATGGTAAACAAAATGTGGTATATACAAACAACGGACTATTATTCAGCTGTAAGAAGGAATACAGTGCTAATACATGGGATAACATGGATGAATCTTGAGGACCTTATGTTGAGTGAAGCAAGCCAGGCATTGAAGGATGAACATTACATTACCTCACTGACACAAATTAAGCAAATTGAGCAGATTCAGAGAGCTATTGTCTGGAAGATAGGTTTACAGGAAATAGAAAGGGAGAAGAATGTTGTGAGCCAATGCCCTTACAGAGGTAAGCTATAGTAGGGTGAAGGTGTGTAGTTGCACATTGAAGGGAAATGACAGGACTGTAGTGATATTATTGGTTGGGTGCTGAAGGTTTGACAGGTGGGTGGAATGGGGAGGATGGGTTGCAAGGTCCAGGGAATGGGGGGAAGGTTGGGAGAGGGACCAGCTAAACACTGGGGATTGGTGGGTATGTGGTTGAAAGTACAAAGTTGGGAATGCTCTTATGGCAACATGAAAAGGAAGGGTTACTGGTTTAGGATGTTGGATGGGGGGGCATTCGGGACAGGGCGCACCTAGAGCAGGCTTCTAGGGAGTGTGTGAGTGATCATTTTGTCATAATGTGTTGTATCAATGGGTGGAGACCCACAAAATGAGCAGGAAGGAGTTGGACTCCCATCCTGGGGAGGATGATTTGTTCACAAATAGAGAGGCTAGAGTCTCTCAACAGCATGGGCAGTTCCTAACAGGGGAGGACAAATCAGTGTGTCAAGACCTCAGTATTGTTGTAAGTAACTCTGAATATTGTCATCTAAAGAGTGAAGACGGTGGGTTGCCACGGTCTCTGAGGGGAGAGGGAAGGAGGGATAGAATAGATCAAATGGGGGGGTATTTGTTAGGCAATGGAAAAGTTCTGCATGATCTTGCAATGACGGACACAGGCCATGTTAAATATCATCAAGATACAGAAGTGTGCCATCTAAAGTGTAAATCATGGTGTAAATTGTTGACCATGATTAGTAGCTATGTTTCACTATTTGTATATCAGTTACAACAAAGGTACCATCACATATAAAAAGGTATTATATGGGAAGTGGGAAAAGGGGGACAATGTTAGGTATATGGGAGTCCCTTGTATTCTGTATGTGACATTACTGTGACCTAAAACTTCTTTGAAGAAAAAATGTAAAAAAGTAAGACATGGGAATAAATGGAAAAATATACCACTATATATACAGGACACCAGATAGTACAGTTATGAAAGGCAAAATGTCAAAAAAAAAAATCTTTTAAATATTTATATTATCTTTTAAAATCCCAATCTTTTCATTTTAATTTATTTTTAGTTTTTTAAATTTTTACGTACTTTATTTCTTATATTTAAACCTATCATGATTGTTTCATTTTCCTATTAATTGTATTTGGCTATTTTATTGGCTTCATTTATGAAGAAGCTTTGGATCACAGAAGGGTTACAACTGGGCGTGGGAGGAACTTTGGTGTGGGGTGTGAGTGATGCGGGATACATGGGAAGAAGTTCACCTGGGCATACATATAAGGTATAAAAATGTGTTCAAATGTTCATGGGGCATTGTCACAGTGGGTGGAGACTCACACAATAACTGAGAGAATATTTAATTCCCATCATGGAAAGCTCTGCCACATTCTCTAAAGGAGTAGCAACAGCCCCCCAAGTGCAAGGGCAATGAGTACTGAAGAAGGATGATCCACTGATGGGACAATATTGACGATTACACTTATGAGCCTTTGCTCTTGAAATTGTAACTTAGCCTAGTGTTGTGGGGTGTCTAAGAGTTGCCTCCTGAGAGCCTCCTTTTTGCTCAAATGTGGCCTCTCTTTAAGTCAAACAGAGCATATAAATGCATTGCCTTCCCCCAGCATGGGACATGACTTCCAGGGATAAAGCTTCTCCTTGGCAATGAGGGATTACTATGAAGCTCCAACCAGCAATGCAATTGGAAAAAGACCACAAATAAAAGGGGGAAAAGTTAAAGGCAAAAGAGTTTATATGGCTAAGAGACTTCAAAATGAGTCAGGATGTCATCCCTGAGGTAACGTTTATGCACATCTCAGCAGGATCTCATAGACTTCCAAAGTTGATACTACCCCCAAATAGTAGGGCTCCTGAGGGCTCTGGAGACACCTAAGTCCTATGGTCAAGGTAGATATCTCCGGAGTTTGGTGCCTTGCCAGTGGTAGCTACTTTGGATTTTGAGCTCCTGAGAGTGACAGATTTGGACTCATTTATGGCTTCCCTACATACGGCTCATCTGTCCCTTCTATTTAAATTTATACTTGGTGCTGGAGTTTGTAAGTGTATGTCCAAAGACTAGAGTCTTTGGGCTGTCCATGTGCCAGCTAGGCCAAATACCTCAGCGGAGTTGCAACAACTACTCTCCAGTTCATTAGACTTACCCAGAACAACTAACAAGGAGCTGAGGATTGACAATCACCACACCAAGGAAATAAGAGAGCCTACAACTGCAAGCAAGAGAGTGACATCCATTGGCTGCTTGGGATCAAAGCCTCCTCTCAATTAGAGGTGGAGTGGACATCACCATCCCAGAATCCTCAGGATTGGGGAATGAACTATGGACTAGAGTGGACTTACTGGTATTCTACTATAGATATATTGTGATTCTAGCAATAGAAGAAATTACAACATTGATGTGGAGGCAGTGACCACTGGGGTCTCTGGGGGCAGGGAGAGGGAAAAACAGTTGTAATACATGGGCTTTTTCGGGACTTGGGAATCATCCTGAATGACATGCAACGACAGATATAAGCCATTTTATATCATCTCATAACATGCAGAACTGTGTGGGACAGAGTGTAGAGTACCATGTGAACTATGGTCCATGCTCAGTGGCAAAGCCCCAGGATGATTTTATCAATTACAATGAGTGTGCTTCACTAATGAAGAAGTTTATGTGGGAGGGTGTGGGAGGTGTGGGAAGTGGGGCATATGGGAATCCCTACATTTTTTGTGGAACATTTGTGTAATCTAAGTATCTTTTAAATAATTTTTAAAAATTACTATAAAAAAGGAAGTACTTGCTTGAGCGCTTTGGCAAGAAAAAGATATAAATAGCATCCAAATTGTAAAGGAAGATGTGAAAAGTTCACTATTTGCAGATGGCATAATCCTATACCTCGAAAGCCCAGAGAAATCTGTAACAAAGTTTCTAGTACTTATAAATATGTTCAGTAAAGTTGCATGTTTTTAGATCAATGTGCAAAAATCAGGAGCATTTCTATACACCAATAACGAGAAAACTGAGGAGGAAATCAAGAAAAAAAATCACATTTACAATGGCATCTAAAAGAATTAAATATTCAGGAATAAATATAACTAAATATAAATGACTTGTATGTAGAAAACTATACAACACTGTTAAAGGAAACCAGAGGAGACCTAAGTAAATGGAAGAATATTCCCTGTTCACGGATAGGAAAACTAAACATCATTAAGATGTCTGTCTTACCCAAACTGATTTCCAGACTTAAGGCAATCCCAATAAAATTATCACAGTATTTTTTACTGAATTTGAAGCGCTAACAATGAAATTGATTTGGAAGGGCAAGGAGCCCTGAATAGCCAAATACATATAGAAAAAGAAAAACGAAAATGGAGGAATCACACTATCTGACTTTAAGGCATACTACAAAGCTACAGGGCTCAAAACTGCATGGTATTGGCACAAGGATAGACATACCGACAAATGGAACTGATTTAAGAGTTCTGATATTGATCCTCACATACACAGTCAACTGATATTTGAAAAAGCCACAAAGCCCACTCAACTCAGAGAGAACGGTCTCTTCAACAAATGGTGCTTGGAGAACTGGAAATATATATCCAAAAGAATGAGAGAGGAACACCATCTCATACCTTAGACAAAAATTAACTCAAGATGGATCAAAGATCTAATATAAGAGCCAAGACCATAAAGATCTTGGAAGATAATGTAGGGAAGCATCTACAGGATCTTGATTAGGAAATGGTTTCATGAACTTTACACCAAAAGCACTAGCAACAAAAGTGAAAATATATGAATGTGACCTCCTCAAAATTAAAAACTTTTGTACCTCAAAGGAGTTTTCCAAGAAAGTGAAAAGGCACCTTACTCAATGAGAGAAAATATTTGGGAACAATATATCTGATAGGGGCCTAATATCCAGCATATGTAAAGAAACCCTATACCTCAAAAATAAAAAGACAACCAACCTGTTTAAAAAACAGGCAAGTGATTTGAATAGATACTTCTCCAATGAAGAAATACAAATGGCTAAAAAGCACATGAAAAGATGCTCAATGTCACTAGCTATTAGGGAAATGCAAATCAAAATACAATGAGATATCATCTTACACCCATTAGACTGGAGGCTATTAAATAAACAGATGACTACAAATGTTGGAGAGGATGTGGAGGAACTGGAACCCTTATCCAATACTGGAGGGTATATAGAATGGTGCAGCCATTGTGGAGGACAGTTTGGGGGTTCCTCAGGAAGCTAACTATAGAACGGCCATCTGATCCAGCAATCCCACTGCTGGGTATATATCCAGAAGAACTGAAAGCAGTGATACAAACAGATACATGCAAACCAATGTTCATAGGTGCATTATTCACTACTGCCAAAAGTTGGAAACAACTCAAATGTCCATCCACAAATGAATCGATAAATTGTGGTATTTACATACAATGGAATATTACACAACTGAAAAGAAGGAATGCAGTATTAACACACAGGATATCATGGGATGAATTCTGTAGACCTTATGTTGAGTGAAGTAAGCCAGGCACTGAAGGACAAATATTATATGACCTCAGTGATATGAATTAAGCAAATTGAGCAAATGAAGAGAGTTAGACTGGAAGATAGGTTTACAAGAGACAAGGAGAAGGTTTTTATTCAATGCCCATATGGGAAAAATCTATGATAAGGTGGAAGGGTGTACTTGTGCAGTGAATGGGCATGACAGTGGTGCAGTGATGCTACTGGGAATCCCCTATATTCCGTATGTCACTTTTCTGTAACCTAAAGCTTCTTTGAAGACAAATGAAAAAAAAAAAAAAAAAAAGATACTGGGGGAATAAACAGAAGAAAATGTCATTGTATATACAAGATAACAGATCTTCCAGTGATGAAAGATATAATGTCAAAAACATTTTTAATTTTATATTTTTATTATTCCAATTTTGTTTAAAATTTTTGTATTTTATTTGTTATTTTTAAAACTATCATTATTATTTCATTTTATTATTAATTTTATTTGGTTATTTTGTAGGCTTCATTTTTGAAGAAGTTTTAGATTGCAGAAGGGTTACAACTATGGCAAGGCAGGATCATTGATGCAGGGTGTCAGTGATGGGGGATGCATGGGAGGAGGTTCACCTGGAGCATACCTATAAAGCATATAAATGTGTTCAAGTGTTCATGAGGCATTGTCACAGTGGGTGGAGATTCACACAATAATCAAACGAATAGTGAATTCCCATCCTGGGGAGTTCTGCCACATTCTGTAATGGGATAGCAAGAATCTCAAGTACAAGGACAGTGACTACTAAAGGAGGATGGACCATTGTCGGGCCCTTGATATTGACGACTGTACTTGAGAAACTTTACTTTTGAAATTGAAACTAGCCTAGTACTATAGGGTACCTAAGAGTTACCTCCAGAGAGTCTCCTTGTTTTACGAATGTGGCCTTTCTTTAAGTCCAACTCAGCATATAAATATATTACCTTCCCCATAACATGGGACATGACTCCCAGGGATGAGCCTCCCTGGCACCAAGGGATTACTACCAAGCACCAACTGTAATGCAACTGGAAAAAGACCTTGACCAAAAGGGGGAAAGGGTAAAGACAAATGAGTTTAAATGGCTAAGAGACTTCAAAGTGAGGGAAAGTCATTCTAGAGGTTATGCTTATGCATGTCTCAAGCAGGATCTCACTGAATGCTAAAGTAAATATTGCCCCAAATAGCTGGACTCCTGAGGGCTCTGGAAACATCTAGAAACACAGGCAGGGAAGACAGCTCAGGAGTTTGGTGCCCTGCCAATGGGTCCTACTTAGGAATTTATGCTCCTCAGTGTTTCAGAGTTGGATTTGGTTGCAGTTTCCCTACACATGGCTCTTCGGCCCCTTCTATTTGAACCTATAAGTTGTACTAGAGTTGACAGGTGTATGTCCAAGAGACTTAAATCTTTGGGCTGTCCATATGCCAGCTAGGCCCTGAATCTCAACAGAGTTGCAACACCTACTTTCCAGATCATTGGCCTCACCCAGAAACAAAGAGATGATGATGGGCAATGGTCATCCCAAGGAATAGAGAGAATCTACAACTGCAATCAAGATAGTGCCACCCATCTGCCCCATCGGATCTAAGCCCCCTCTCAATTAGAGGTGGAGTGGGCATCACCATTCCAGAATCCTCAGAACTGGGGGATGAATGATGGACTAGAGAAGACTTACTGGTATTCTACTATAGACTTACTGTGATTCTAGAAATGGAAGAGCTTTTATCATTGGTGTGGAGGCAGTGGCCACTGGAGGTTTTGAGGGCAGGAGAGGGTAAAAACTGGTGTAATATGGGGGCATTTTCAGGACTTGGGAATTGTCCTGAATGATACTGCAATGACATATACGGGCCATTATATAACTTATCATAACTTACAAATTTCTGTGGGAGAGAGTGTAAACTATAATGTAAACAGTAATCCAAGCTTAGTGGCAATGCTCCAAAATATGTTCATTAATTGTAACAAATGTACCACACTAATGAAGGTTGTTGTTAATGTGGGAAGATGTGGGAATGGTATGGAGCAGGGCATATGGGAATCCCCAATATTTTGTATGTAACATTTATGTAATCTAAATATCTTTAAAAATTAAAAATTAAAAATTATATTAAAGAAAGTTCTTCAATGGACTTGAATAATAACAGTACAACTCTTGATTAATCGGAGAGCCACTGAGTGTACAGTTTAGATGGACTGTACAATGCATGGGATGATATAACGCAGTGAATAATGGGCTATGGTTAATGGTACAAATATGAGATCATTTTCTTATAAACTATAATAAATATACAATACTAATATATGGTGTTAATAATAAGATGGTTTGTGGGAAAATACACCAAATATATGCTCTGGACTATGGATAACAGTAATATTATGACTATGTTCTTTCATCATTTGTAACAAATGTGTCACAACAATGTAAGGTGTTGGTGGTGGGGCAATGCATGGGAATCTTGTATGGTATGCCTGATTGTTTCGTTAACTCACCACGTCTCAAATTTGCAAAAAGTGAACATTTAAAAGTAGAGATGTGTGTACACAATTGTTCATAGCAGCACTTTTCAGGATAGCAAAAAAGTAGAAATAACCCAAATGTCCATCAAAATAAATGCATAAAAACACACAATAAAAAAAAAACCCTATCCTGATCAAACTCTTCCAAAAAATTAAATAGGTGGAAACACTCCCTAACTCATTCTATCAGGCCAAAACATACATTCATATTTCACATGGCTATTCTTTATATACTATATATTAAAAATTCATGTCATAATTTAACTGTGCATACATTTATATTCCTCATGTCAATGCCAGATAAAGATACCAAAGTAAAACTACAGATCAATACATCTTATGAATATAACTGAAAAATCCTCAAGATACTAGGAAACCAAATCCAACAGCACATAAAAAGAATTACACTTTGTGCCCAAATTCATCGCAAGTGTGTAAAGGTGGTTTAACATAAAGTAATCAATGAATGTAATATATCACATTAAAACAACAAAGGAAAAAAACAGGATCACCTCAATTGATGCAGAAAAGGCATTTAACAAAATCCAGCACCACTTCTTGATAAAAACACATAGTAAAAAAGGAATAGGAGACTTCCTCAACATGTTAAAAGACATCTATGAAAAACCCAAAGCTAACAACATACTCTATGGTGAAAGAACAAAAGCTTTCCCTCTAAGATCAGGAATATGACAATGATGCATACTGCCTCCACTGTTATTCAAAACTGTACTGGAAGTTTAGCCAGATAAATTAGGCAAGAAAAACAAATAAAAGCCCATCAAAATTGGAAAGGAAAAAAAAAAAATAACACTTTACCTATTTGAAGATGCCCTAAACCAATATACAGAAAATCCTGAAAAATCCACAAAAAAAGCTACTGGAACTAATCAACACTCAAAATTCAGTATTCTATATACCAGTAATTCATAATCAGAAGAAGAAACCAAGAAAAATTCCATTCACAATAGCAACTAAATGAATCTAATATCTAGGAACAAATTGAACCAAGAATGTAAAAGACTTGTCCAAAGAAAATTATAAAACATTGCTACAAAAATCAAGGGAAACCTATATAAATGGAAGGACATTCATGTTCAAGGATTAGAAGACTAAACATTGTTTTGATTTGTATTTCCCTAATGGCTAATGTTGCAGAGCATCTTTTCATGTACTATCTAGACATCTGTATATCTTCCTTGGAAAAATGTCTATTCAAGTCTTTTGCCCATTTTGTACTGGGCTCATTTGTCTTTTTAATGTTGAACTATGGAATTTTTTACATATTCTGGATATTAAACCCTTACTCAGTATGTGGTTTCCAAATATTTTCTCCCACTGTGTAGGTTGTCTTTTCCTTTCAGGGTAAAATCCTTTGAGGACCAAAAGTTTTTAAGCTTGAGGACGTACCATTTATCCTTTTTTTTTTTTTTTAAATTTTTGCTTGTGCTTTGAGTATAAAAGTGAATAAACTATTGCCTAACACAAGATCCTGAAGGTGCTTCCCTGTGTTTTCTTCTAAAAGCTATATGGCTCTGGTTCTTATATTCAGGTCTTTGTTCCATTTTGATTTATATGGTGAATAGTAGGGAAGCACCTTCATTCATTTGCACATGGACATCGAGTTTTCTCAAAGCCATTTTTTTGGAGAAACTACTATAGTCCCAGTGAGCAAACCATCAGTTGGCCATAAATATGAGGGTTGACATCTGAACTCAATTCAATGTCAGTGGTCAGTATATCTCTCCTTATGCCAGTACCATGCTGTTTTCATTACTATGGCTGTGTAATAATTTTTAAGATTCGGAAGTACGAGTCAAGCAACTTCATTTTTCTTTCTCAAGATGGTTTTGCTATTGAGGAACCTTACCCTTCCATACAAATTTGATGACTGGCTTTTCCATTTCAGCAAAGAAAGTTGTTGGAATTTGTATTGGGATTTCAGTGAATCTATAAATCACTTTAGGTGAAGTGTTTAAATATGTTCCAGGGTTGAACGTAATGTCCCGCCAAGAGCTAGCTACTTTTCTTTAACGTAGGAATTATTAAGTGGAATTTTATTTCTATTAGCAAAGCCTACATATTTATCCCAACACGAAAGGATAAGTATTAAAACAATAATGGTTATTTATCAAATTGATCTAGCTGACTTAAATGTGTGACAATTTTCTGGATAAATAAATTCAGCTGCTCAGAAAATCTAAAGAGATAAAAGTGAAAACAAAATATTGTCATGCCTAAACTATAAGGGCTATGAATATAAATCAACTCTAAATTTCTTTACATTTTATTCTAGTGTGAACAAAACTCATTATTAAAGGACCATATATTATAATACTAAGGATATGATGGATATAATACATGTCATGTAACGTACTTTTATGTGACATATACAAAAATCTGGATTCAACATTTTGTCATTGATTTGGGACAGGTTTTTTGTGTTAGTTCAATTAAAGACAGGATTCAAAGAAATCTTTCTTTCTAGCTAGGGACTTTTCATTTATTTCTGCCTTACAAAGCTGAGCAAAGTACTCAAATCCTGAAATCTCATTTGAGTCTAAAACCTCTAAGTGACAAAAATAAAGAATGAATAAAATGACATGCTATTTTTATTAGGCTTTGCTAAAGAAACCTCACAAATATTAGCAAGTTCTTATCAAATTAATCCTACCAGCAACATTAGTTTTAGATATGTCCATGGTCTTCTCCAGCACTTTACATAAAATAAAATGAAAATAGAGAGCTGATATATTCTTTTACAAAGGCTTTTAGAAACAATTACCATTTGACTCAGCAATAACACTTCTAGATATAAACACAAAAGTTTTGAAAGCAAGGACTTCAAGAGATATTTACACACTGATGTTCATAGCAGCATTATCCACAAAAGCCGAAAGCAATACCAGTGTCCAACAACGTATGCATGGTAAATAACACGTAGTAATTTCTTCTTTACAAGGGATATCAGAAAATACTTAGAGATGAAAGAAAACCAAGACACAACATACCATAATTTATAGGATGCAGCAAAGGCGATACTCAGACGGAAATTTGTAACTGTGAATGCCTATAGTAAAAAGGAAGAAAGATATCAAATTAAGAACCTTGCTGGACATGTTGAACTAGAAAAAGAAGAGCAAATTATACCCAAAGTTATCAGAAGGAAGGAAGATTAGAGAAGAGATAAATAAAATAGGGTAGAAAAGCAATTGAGAATAAACAAAACAAAAAGTTGGTTATTTTTTAAAAAATCAATAAAATTAACAAGACTAACTATACTCACAAAGGAAAAAAGAAAAGACACAACTAAAATCAGAAATGAAAATGTTGAAGTCACTACTGATCTTACAGAAATAAAAAGGATTATAAGCAAATCTATGAACAATTGTACACAACAAATTAGGGAAGGGGAAGGGTTAGGTGCTGTCACTAATGTTGACCATGGTTCTTCCAGGAACTCCACAGGACCCCAGGGGGCTAAAGGGACCCCTCTCCCCAACACACACAGGAGAATCCTGGGCGCCAGGTGGGGTGTTCGTGTCTAGTCCACCCCGGGGATGTCCTGGAGAAGTCACGCCTTCTGAGCCAAGCCTCATCTGCGTGGGCCGGGATCTCCGCCCCACTTAGGCGTGGGCGATCCCCTCAGCAGCCTCCTGCTCTGCTGCTGCCAGACAGAGCCTGCGGCCGCCCAACCCCGGGGCAAAGAGAGCCGCTCGCCGGCCAAGGAGCCCGGTGGGGGCCGCCGGCCCCAGCAGGACGGTGCCAGAGCGCTCCAGGGCTGCCGGAAGGTTAAGGGAGGAGCGCGGGGAGCACGACCTGCCCCCGTCGGAGGGCGGCAGGGGAAGAAGAAGAGGGGGAGGGACCAGGAGTTGCCCCAGGGGCTGACTCTCCCGCAGGCCGCCAGCGCTTGAGCGCAACCAGGGCTTTGAGTGGAACCCTTTAAGCGCCGCCCTGCCGCCCGGTTCCAGCCCCGCTGCCGCCTTCTAAGAATCACCCGAGAGCAGCGACCGAGACCACGAGCAGCAAGACTACAGTCCATAGAACCTGTGGGAGGCGCACGAGGACCCTGGACCGCGTCCGCACCCCCCACCTGAGCCAGGAACACGTGGGAGCGCCGGCACACTGGGAGCCCCTCCTGAGGGCCCGCGCAGGACTACGGACCCCCGCCTGGTGAGGCTGCTCCCTTTGCGCAGCCCCCAGAGGTGGAGGCGCGGTAGTCCTGGGACCCTTGCCCCTCACCCCTTCCGTGCGCCGAACCCTTTACCGACCCCCTGTGACAAATGCGCTGCCATAAACTTTTTTCAAACATGAAAGCACAGTTCCATAAAGTCTGGGGTGAAACTTTTCCACACGCAGATTGTGGAGTCGGGGAATTTAACATACAGCTTTTCTGGAGGTGATCCCTTGTTTTCTGAGTGAGCCTGAGAAGGTTATCTTGGGGGAAAAAAATCAAGTTTGCATGTTTTCCCAGAAATAATATGCATTTTAATAGATTTTTTTTTTTTTTTTAAATCTGGGCTCTTTAGATATTTTAAAGGAAAAAAAAAAAAAAAAGAACGAAAAAATAAAATAGAAAAAACAAACAAACAAAAGAAAAGTAAAAATATAATAAAATTGCAAATAAGTAAGTTATATTTACAGGCCATTTCCTATGTGTATATAAAATTAGAAAGATACAGATAGGTGGATAAAAAGATAGTTTTTATAATTAAGAAATGGAGGTGCTCATGATATCAATAACTAAAAGTCATCACAATTTTAATTTTGAGTTTACTTCATTTATATTTTATGTATATCTAAAATATGTATTTTATTAAACTGTTATTGCATCTGAAATTTAGATAAGAAGATTAATATGAAAAGTTCAGTACCACTATATTTTAAAGACATAGTTTTGGAATATTAGTCACATAAAGCATTTTAATTATTTTTATATTTTCCATTTAAAGTCAATTTTGAATGTTTCCTTGAATTAAGTAGCTGATGGTCAATGATTTTTTCTCATCTTTGAAAATTTTCCTTTAATTATAGTTACCAAAACTGTGCATGTGTCTTAGCCAACTACCCAAAGCATGAAGGGCATTTCATTAAAGATAACATTATTTAGCATTGCATTGAGTGAAATATTTATTATTTTAAATTGCATTGTTTCATATTATCAAACTTGCATTAAGATAGTGGTTTTTGAAGTTGTTTTGGAATTATTGAACTTAGAGAATCAAAATCTTGAAATTACAGGAGCTTAAAGTTGGAAAGAACATTTTTTATTTTTAATCTCCATGTGATTTTCCTTAATGTCATGTTTGTAGAAAATCCTAAGAAAATGTATTTTGTTAGGGGTAACAAGATTTTTTGTATTCTTCTATATGGAAATATATTGCATTTATATTCTGATATAAAATAAAAAATATATTAATTCTGTCAATTGGGAAAACTTATTGAATGATTCTTTTTTTTAAGTTTAACAAAAAATGATTTACTAATTTTATTTCAAAGAAACACCAATAAATTTTTAATTTATCTCAAGAGTATAGGCAAGGAATGCTTACAAAGTAGAAGTGGAAATGAAGCTGGTTCTCCTGAGGTTGAAATCCAGTTACCCAGGGTTCATGAGAGCTATGACCCATATGTGTCCATCCTAAAGGAAAGAAACCTGTTTATAAGCAATCCAGAAGCATAATAGTTATTAAAATTCTATCTCCCCATAGAAGGATTCCACGAATTGAATTCTGTAAAGGAAGAGGCAGGATCACTGATTTTGTCAATCTCTTTAAGTATTTCAAAAGATATATTCATGCTAGGGAAGAAAAACTTATAAAAGCTTGGGTATAGGGAAGTGGCTG
This sequence comes from Tolypeutes matacus, assembly GCA_026826555.1. Lineage (NCBI taxonomy): Eukaryota > Metazoa > Chordata > Mammalia > Cingulata > Chlamyphoridae > Tolypeutes > Tolypeutes matacus. Next base: position 383,383 of record JAKSZT010054285.1, on the reverse strand, counting down.
TGGCTCAATCAGTAGGGCTCCCATTTACCATATGGGAGGCCCCGGGTTTGGTTCCCGGGGCCTCCTGGTGAAGGCAAACCCGTTGGTGAAGGCAAACCCGCCCGCACGACGTGGTTAGCTGACCCAGCGAGCACAAGCAGCAAGGGGGGGATAAATGAATAAATAAATAAAATCTTTAAAAAAAAAAAAAAGCTTGGGTATATTTGTATGTTTTCTTTGATCAGTTCCTTTGATATTACTAACAAATAATTTTCTGACACAGCACTCATGCCTCAAGGTCATTTGCATACTTAATTATTTCATCCCTATATGACAAGCTTTTACTTATAAGGTAGTTTGGATTTTTCTGATTCAATTGTTTAATTTATTCATTTTTTTAAAATCGTGCATTTAGATGTGTGTGTGAATACACAGTTTCACTGAAAACATTGGAAATATATTGATACCAAAATTCTCTTTAAATTGAACTAGTGGCTGCAAAATATGTAAATAAATAAAATTGATATTTCTTCGGATCCTAAAGGAGAGCTAAGAAATTTACAGGCAAAAAGAAAGATAGTTACAATGGCATTTCATGGAAATCTATCAATATAAATAAAAATCATCATTAAAACATCAATGGAAATGCAAAGATTTCCAGTGTAGCATGCACTCTGTGGAATCGCATAACAAAGCCTTATCCACCTGCACCCCACAATTGGCAGTTCTACTTATATTTACAATTTCTGGATTTATTGCTCTCATAGGTCTTATTGCAGATAAAGCTTCTCTTAAAAAGTCAGTTCTCAGCCATGTTCTATACCATGGTGCCCCCAGTTATAAACCCCCTCATCTATAGTCTGCAGAACAGAGAGATTAACACTGCTACAAGAAGAATGTTTAACAGATATTTTTAATTCCTTAGCAGGATTTTCCTTAAATAAAAAATACGTAAGCACAAAATTGGAAAGAAGTTTGCTTTAACTTGATACATGTTTTTAAATTTGAATCTTTTTCTGTAAAATATCTAAAATTTTCTTGCCTCTTTATATCTTGTTGTTAACTTGTGATAGTAAACTATGTATTTCTGCATCAGTTTTTCTTACTCAGTTCTATATTGGTTTACTTCACACATTCTTCCTGAAAAGGTTTTTTATTTTGTCAAAATATTTTGGAAAATTAGTATGACAATTAGGTCTAAATGCAAAATATGGCATCATAAGAAAACCATACCTTCTATATCAAAACCTAAGTAGATGTTTATGTTTTTTAATGTAATTTCTTGGTACTTGATAGTAACTGTCACCCTGTAAGAAAATATTGATTGTTTTGGGTTAGAGAAACATTCTTTTTAAATTGCTCTCCTTGCATTCGCTCATATGTGTGCCTGGTATAAGTAATAAAGTGATTAGAACTAAGAGATAACTAGGGAATTGAAGACTTGATAGGGATATAGTATTGAGATATGTACTAATGTTGGAGCCCTTGTGGAGTTCTTTGCCTAATTCAAAATGGGGACTATAAAAAACCCTGCCCTTTAACAAAGAATATAGTTTTCAAGTTTTAGGTTTTTTCCTTAGCTCTTTATGAAAAGTTGTGCACTGCGCTTGTTTTGTTCAAGCTTTCTACATGATGAAAAACAAGATTCATTAGTGATAGAATGGAGTGAGATATAGCAATAAATAATATTGTATTTACCTGCAGAACTCCAATCTTGCTAATACAATGTGATTTGTAGTTTCCAAAAGTAAGATATAAAAGTTATACTCTGAAGATTTAAAGATTTTTATTTTTCTGATTTTTAAAGGATTAGTCAGATATCATATAGCCTAAGACCTTTTTAATTTATGTATTGGAATGAGTCAATTTTAAAAGAATTTACTAGAAATTTTAATCATAACAATATTGTTCTCCTCTTCATATGTAATCACCCTTCTGGCTTTAAATGCTGCTTTACCCAGGAACCCTTGCCTCAGTGGCCAACAAATAAAAATCTTTGTTTCTTATTCATAATGTATGCCCTATGTGTTTTGCCTGTACAAATCATTAATTGTTTTTATTTTTTTGTTTGTTTTTTTATTCTTTTTAATTCAGTAATTTTATTACAGTGTCTTTTATATATATATATATACATATATATATATATATAATATATATATACATATATTTTAAGAGGTGCTTAGATTACCCAAAATATTACACGGAACCCACTGGGATTCCCATGTTGCCTACCTCCCACACCTCCCATCGCATCCCACACAAACATCTCCCACAGTGTGGCCCACCACCCTCAATGAACTTACACATCCTGGAAACTTGCCACCAACCATAGACCACAGTTCACACTGTAGACCACACTCTCTCCCACTCAGTTCTGAGTGGTGTGTGCTGATTTAAAATGGCCTACATCCATTGCCACAACAGTACTCAGGACAACCTCTAACTCCCAAAGAAGCCACTGTATTTCAACTGCTCGTCCCCTCCCTACCCCAAAAGTGTCAAATGGCCACTGGCTCCACCTCATTGTTATAATTTCTTGCATTGCTAGAATCACCATATGTGAACAAGAGAATACCATCAAGTCCACTTTAGTCCATAGTTCTTCCCCCAATCCTGAGGGGACTGGGATGGTGATGTCCTTTAAGTGGTTTTTATTATTCAGATATTTTAATAATCCTCCTTATAAGAGGCTTGTGCTCCAGTATCTCTTTGATATAAAGCTTGAGCATGTAACAAGCTGAGGCCAAATAAAAGACAATGGAAGGGAAGAGTGTGAATGTAGAAGCTTGATTATTTTTACCATAAACTAACAGTTTGTTTTTTACTTGGGTTGAAGCTGTACAATCAGCTTTGGCTCCAGAGTAAGGAGTTGTAGCTAACATGCAATGGATATTAATCATGACTTATAACTAATTCTACAATGTTAATTGAGTGTTCACTCAAGTATAACATAGCCTAAGTATATTGTTAAAACACCACATTATTTTCTAAACTTTTTGTGCCAATTATATATAGCAATGGTTGGGAGTTTTCTTTGCTCAAATTATGAAAAATGCTTCACATTGTCAGATATTTACCTTTTTCTAGTGTGCTAAATGTGTGCATACATAGGCACACACACTCATATATACCTCATGTTGATTTTAAATGATAATAAACTTTAATGGTATTATTGAAATCCTCTTCTGTAAATTCCTATCTACATGATGTGTGGTAGATATATTCACTTGTTACTTATAATTGTGTGTTCATCAATATCCTTTGAGGAAGAGAAATTCTCAACTCTAATATAACAAATTTAATCACTATTTTTATTATGGCTTGTATTTTATTTCTTGCTTAAAAACTCTTTACCAAAAGTATATCCTGAACACTATCTCTTTTCTTAGTCTCTAAAATAATTGTAGTTTTGACTTTCATATTCTTTCCTTTAATTTATATCTTTTTATAGATATAGAAAAAAATGTGTGAGTCAAATTTCAGTTTATCCAACTGTCCAAGCAACACTTATTGAAAAGTATTTATTGTTATTGTATTACCACATACTATCGCTGTCATATATTAAGTACTTGTATAAGAGTAGGTCTATATTTGTGTCCTTTATTGTTGCAGTGGTATCTTATTTTATTTCTGAACCCAGACCTCATAAATTCAAATAAATTTAACAAAAATTTTGTTTGGGAAAGTGAGATTTAAAATTAAAAACTGTATTTTAATTATGACATGAAATGCTTCAAGAAAACCTCATGGAAATGGTTGAGTTTAGGGAGTATAATTTTATAGTGTATATTTTTCTTCAAAAAAGAGGAGACAATGCCTGTGGGAAATAATCTGGTCTAACTGGTATGTGCACATTAGACTTAGGATAATACTGATTTATTGGGTAGGATTGAGATTTTAGGAGGATAAAAGACCAAGTAAAATATTTTTCTTGGATTATCGGTATCCACGGAAATGTTTAATCAAAGTGATAGTTGTTTTGTATGATTTTTTCCCCACAGTGAAAAATGTGCAATTTTGAAGGTGTCAAGAGCTGAGGGAGAGCTAACATGAGAGACTACTGAGCTGAGTGGAGCAGCTGACTTGAAATGCCAGTTGTCAAATGTTACAGATTAAAAAGTCAAATCACAAATGGAAGTAAATCATAATCACTTACTGTGATAAAATAAGCAAGAGCATAAAGCAAGTAAAAATTGCTTTGTTCCATGATCCCATGGATTGGTGCCTCCAGGAGAATGCCTATTGGATGAGCACTGCCATGAGTATCTCTCATTGTTGAGGGTGCCCCAAACAAAAGACTTCTGTAGTTTTATGGATCCAGAGGTTGTGGGCAGTGGTAGAGTGAGAAGGGAGAGGGATGGTGTCTAATAATGGAAAATGCTTAGTACTGAGGAGGAGTGGAGAATGTGAAGTGTCCTTAAAGTCATTTCCTCTTTACTTCCAGATATTGAGGTCTCACCTGTGGTATCCAATTTGGAAGGCCTTGATTTTGAGCCCCTGAGAGAGAGGCGTAAACACACAAGAGCATGACCAGGCAAGGGGGACAAAGTCATTAACTGTAACTCCTTTCAGAGCACAGACTTGGCTGTGCACCAGGTCTGTGTGGGAGGGCAAATTTCCCTCCCCGGGCCTGTTAGTAAAGCCTTTGTAGTTGCCTCTGGTAAGAACTGAAGAATCATGCACAGGTTTTTATCAGGTGCAAGACTCAATTACACCTCTTAGTTATTTTAGGACCTCAGTGAGAAATATAGGCAACACCTACATTGACCCAAATGGGTTGTACTTTTAGGTACTGTGTAAATAAACAGGTATTTAGTCTGAGGCAAGAGCAGACCATGCCATGACCAAAATAACTGTAAGCACATTGATCAGGTCTGCCAGGAGGACTAAATATAGACAAGATCTTCAAATACAGACAGGCTAGGAAAAGATGTCATAATATATTGGTTCTATTTTAGACAGCTAGGAACCTTCTTTCTGAAGTTCTCATATGAACTGAACTGGGACACTAATTTATGAGCAGCACAGCTTTGCCCTGTAAGTGGAAGCTTAACCTGAGTGCCTTCCAGTGCTGAGGCAGTGTCATGATGGAAGACACTTATAAGAAGTAAAATTTCAGAAGACACACTCGGTTCCCTAGAAACAGATTTCACAATATTAGGGCACTTCAGTAAGAACCTATGTTAATGAAGTATTTAAGCGTACAAGGCTTCCGGTATGACCTCCCATTGCCCAGAAGTCTGCATTAGGTTTCCTAGTATAGGGCCAATCATTTAGTTTAGTCTTTGATTTAGAATGACTGCCTAAGACATTCAATTTCAAAGCGTTTTGATGTCTATGTTGTCAGTGTATTCATCCCACTAGTGTGGCCATCTGGAGGCTTTCTGCTTGGACATTGCAGGAGTTGAGGACAAATCCTTGGTTTCATAGTGAGCTCTATCAGGTGTGTTAATAGATCAGCAGTTAATTGTACACAAAGCACACAAAACATCTTGTAAAGGCAGCATGTATTCTCCCATACAATGCCCCTCCCCAGGTGATGGCTTACTGTTCTTATTAGTGTGTCCCATTTAATCAAAACTTATATAGGAGTTGACTACCTGGCTTCATGGGCCATCATGTGGCTGGCAGGTCTCAGCGTGTCTCACCTATGCTCGTCTTGGCTATGTACTGTGCTCATCACACTGGTTCTGCCTGCAAGGGGATAGTTAGCCTGAGCAGACCCAGGCAGTGCCTAGTCAATGTGAGTTAGAATTCTCTACAGTTGTTTTCATTTACTAGTTCCTGAAGTAAACAAATTGAAAAAAATGAACGAACAGGAACAGTTAAGGCAGGAGGCAGAACAACAGCAAAATCAGATCCAGGAGGCTAGGAAGCATGTAAGGATGCAAAGATTATTCAGATCACATTAAATATGGACTCTGTGGCTCAATACAAATGTGATTAAGGTGTACACTTAGGAGTCATCTAGCTAAAATTTATTTATGCATTGGGGATATGACTGAGTGATGCTCAAGAAGAAAAATTATTTGGGATAGCTATGCAACACATAATATGCATGCTATTCCTTTGAGATCCTTCTGGATGATGACCTATGCTTATACTCCTTCTGGTAATTATGTTGCTTGTGGAAAATTGGGCAATATCTGCTCTATACACAACTTAAATATCAGAGAATGAAATGTGAGAGTGAACCAAGAGTTACAAGGTCACACAGGCTACTTGCCCTGCTGATGTTTTTTTGATGATAGCCAAATTCTTACAAGTTTAGGTGATACAACTTGTGCTTTAGGGATCATCAAAAAGTTTCCCTATACATGGCTCTTCTGCCCCTTCTATTTGAACCTATAGTTAGTACTATATTTGATAGGTATATGTCCAAGAGACTTAAATATTTGGTCCATCCATGTGCCAGTTGGGCCCTGAATCTCAGCAGAGGTGCAACACCTACTCTCCATTTCATTGGACTCATCCCAGACAACTAACAAGGTAGTGATGATAGATGAGGCAATCTATCATCATGGAACAGAGAGTGTCTGCAAATGTAAGCAAGAATCTAAGCCTCCTCTCAATTAGAGGTAGAGTGGGCATCACTATCCCCAAATCTTCAAGATTGAGGAATGAACAAAAGACTAAAATAAACTTAGTATTATTCTACTATAAAATTATTGTGAAAAAATAATTCTACATTACATTTGCAGGTTAATTTTTTTCTGTGTGGAGCCAGTGGCCACTGGATGCTTTCAGGGCAGGGAGAGGGAAAAGCAGTTGTAATACAGGGGCTTTGTCAGGACTTGGGAATTATCCCAAGTGACATTGCAACGACAGATATAGGCCATTTTATATCAGCATATAACATGAAGAACTGTGTGAGAGAGAGTGTGGTCTACAATGTGAACCATGGTCCATGCTTAGTGGCAAAGATGCAGAATGTGTATATCCATTGCAGGTGATGTGCCACACTAATGAAAGATGTTTATGTGGGAGGTTGTGAGAGGTGTGGGAGGTGGGGCATATGGCAATCCCTATAATTTTTGTGTAACATTTATGTAACTAAATATCTTTTAAAAATAAAAAAAAATTATTAAAAAAAAGATTATTATATACAAAAAGAAGCTTTCAATAAACTACAAAAAAAGAAGGTTGAAAAAAAAGATATAAGTACTGGCCCAGTGTGTTAATTTGAGTTTGGTTAACTTGACTTGGATGAGTTTTTGCTTGTACTGAAAGTATAATTATTTTATTTCAGTAATATGGGATGTATACATAATAGCAGTCTATCATGTTTGATTGTATTTGCATTTTTAAAAGAACTGCATTTAAAACTTTATATACACAGGAAATGTCATAATTGAGTTTTGTAATGGAAGAATAAGGCACAGAGGTAGATGAAATTGATACCATGCGTGTGTACTTAGATTTGAAAAAAGTTCCCTTGAATTCTGAACTTCCTTTTTATTCTAAAAGAGATCATGATTGATTAATGTTTAAGAATTCTCATAGGCCTTGGTACCACTGAAGGGAGTCCTTTTGAATTCCATTAGTTCCTTTGCCATACAATCAATCTAGATAATAAATGCTCATATTCAGTTTTTTATGGGGGAGATAATATGAAGGCCACATAGATTTCACACTGCAATTTTATTCATGCATAAGAAAATGGCTTTTGGTATTTTTAAAGCCTAGTTATAACCAATCCACATTTGGATTAGCCCTCTGTGAAAAGTTGAATGTTCTCATGGATTTCAAATTCTGGGGCTGAGTTTATAGATTGTACTCATATTTCAAAAGCTTGGTAAACTTTTGGATTGTTCCTGCATCTGAAGAATCTTTCCCAGTATTCTCTATCAATTTATATCTGGAAGGTAAAAAAAAGAGTGCACCATCATTGTTTAGAAATTAGAGTTGAATCTAAGCAATCACTGGCCCTGATTTATCATTTTAACATGGTGGTTTTATGAAATGTATGTTCATGTAATATGAAATCTGAATTTATAAAACATACATGTGTGTATCATTATTTATTTTCATTTAGATCTTTTGTACAGTAGATTTTATGCAAAAGGAACAAAAACTTTTAATGGGAAAGCATTTTTATATAACTTAACCAGAATATCAAATCATGTTTAAAAATAGTTCAGCAGAGAACCATGAAATTTAAAGAAGACTCTATAATAGGTTTTCCTAAATTTCCATTGCTTTCAGTTTAATATTTACCTTAATATCCCATCAATTTGCATTTTCGTGTGAAGTATTAGAGGGAATGAGATGCACTTGCAGGGCCCCATGGAGACCCAGTTGTCAATAACTACAAAGAAGGGTGTACAATGGAAGGAAGGGGACAAACATCCTACTCAAATATATGTTGCAGATGGGAAGTATGATTTCACTGAAATGATGCACCGAGACCCCAGATTGATCACTGGAGATGTGTAATATAGACTGGGGTGAACTTGATCCTATCCATTAGCCACTTAAGCTTGTCCTTTAATTGTTCATTAAAATGTGCAATTACCTCTGTGGCTTTGATTGTGATATGGAGCATGGAGAGTTAATCCGATGCCCCATAATTGGGCCACCAATCGAAGTTTGGGTCACAAATCCAGGACCATTATCAGACATAATATGTTCAGGAATCCCACCCAGGAAACAAATATGATATTGTAGGGCATGGATATGATGGCTCAAGTCAGTAGAATTCAAGGGAATGGCCAAACCAAGCCTGGAAAAAGTGCCAATTGCATTTAAGATCCTCTGGAAGGGAGGAAATCCCCAATATGATGTGCCTATCAGAAAGTCCTGACCTGATGGCTTGGGAATCTGTTACAGGGTAGTATTTTTAGCCTTGGCATATACTGGCAGGTGGTATAGCTTTTGCATGCTGTTCTGGCATCTTTTTTTTTCTCACAACCTTATTTTGTACATTTAATAATTGAAAATATAAACAATTAAAAACTAAAAAGTTAACACAGATGAATAAATATATACATTTCTCAATTAAATGTACTAGATACATATAAAATTTTTAATCAAACAATATGTTACACAATATATTTGGTTCATAGTAACACATTCATACAGTATTTGTCCTTTTGTGTCTGGCTTGCTGATGACAGGGACATTTTGTGCATGCTAGCCCAGGTAGTGATGGTGTCTGATTCTCATGGATATGTCCTCCCATGTTAACAGATGGCATTAGGTTAGACATTTCTTTGACCTGGGATAAAGGACAATTCCGTTTCTACATTTAGCTGAGAAGCATGAGCTGTTGTCCATTTTGTTCAGCCCTTGTCAGCATAAGGGCCTACATGATAAGCATCCCCATGGGTAACAAATAGATTATTTAAGAGTAGAATTTACTTTTATCAACATGTTTTATCCCCACAGGAAGACTTGTTTTATATGCCAACCAGAGACTTGACGGTGGCCTGAATAAATGAGCAGGTATAGACACAGTCCTTGAGTCAGTGAAAACATAGCTGAGCAGGTCCACAGCTTTTCACATAACTCTTTCAATTTTCCTTAAGAGCAGTAATTCCCATCAGTGCTTGGCAGCAAAGGGTAACAGGGGTACACATAGTAAATCAATATCACTAGTACATTAAATAGTGGCAGCCATACAATGAAAATCACTTTTATAGTTAAACCCAAAATAAGAAAAAAAAAAGTCTTAATTCAATCACCCCAGAATTCTAGAGATATGCCATGTTTATCTCCTTTTTCATTATATTTAATTCTACAGTCCAGGAAACCACTTTCCCAACAGGAAATGCAGGATCATATAATATGTATCTGAAATTAAATAAATAAAGCCCAGATTGGACAATTATTCAAAATATTGGATGCCCCTGTTTTTTGGGGGATGGGCAATATTGATAATCATCCTTTTGTCAGTTTTCCTGGGAGAGTCCAATGAAATGAAGAGCAGGTTTTGAAACTCTGCTGAAATTCAGGGCTCAGCTGACATATGAACAGACCCAAGATTTAAGTCTCGGGACATATGATTAATGAGTATAGTGCTAATTATAGTTTCAAATAAAAGGGGCAGAAGAGCCACGAGTAGGGAAATTATAAAAGAGTCTAACTCTGATACATTGGGGAACATATATTCCAAGGTAAGGCCCATTGACATGTTACCAAATTCCTGAGATTGTATTCTCTGCCTATAGTGTCTGCAAGTCTCTAGAACTCTCAGGCACACCCCTCCTTGAGGCACTGTTTACTGTGGAACTCAATCAGATCCTCTGGAGATGTACATAAGCATAACCTCAGGAATGACCTTCCAAGTCACTTTGAAATCCCTTAGCCATAAAAAATCCATTTGTATTTAATATTTACCCCTTTTGGTCTAGGTCTTTTTTCCAAAAGCATCACTAGTTAATGCTTGGTAATAATCCTTCAGTGACAGGAAGGCTCATCCACAGGAGTCATGTCCCATGCTGTGGGCAAGGTAGTGAGTTTATTTGCTGAGTTTGGCTAAAGAGAGGCCACATTTGAGAGAAAAAGGAGACTTTCAGTAGGTAACTCTTAAGTGATATATAATACTATGTTAAGGTTTATAAGTACAACCATCAATATCAAGGGCCTGATGTATTTGTCTCTCCTCCTTCGCTAGGCACTGCTCATGTACTCTAGGGATTCTTGCCATTCTAATAGAGAATGTAGTGGGACTTCACAGGATAGGAACTCAATATTCTTTCTGTTTACCTATGGGGAGTCACAAAAACAGTGTTGAGAGGGAAATCTATAGCCATAAATGCTTATATTAAAAATGGAAGACAGAGCTAAAATTGAAGATCTATCTGCACAACTGAAAGGTCCAGAAAAAGAACAACAAACAAATCCAAAGCAAGCAGAAAGAAGGAAATAATAAAGAGTAGAGCAAAACTAAATGTAATTGAGAATTTAAAAAGCACTAGAAAATCTAACAAAACCAAAAGCTAGTTTTTTAAGAAGATTAATAAAATTGACAAATCCTTAGCTAGAATAACAAAGAAAAAAAGAGAGAGGATGCAAATACATAAAATAAAAAATGAGAAGGGGTATCACCACTAATCCCACAGAAATAAAAAGTCTCATTAGAGGACACTAAAAAATTGTATGCCAACAAGATGGATAACTTAGGTAAAATGGAAATTTTCTAGAAACCCACAAGCAATGTACATTGACTTTAGAATAAATTGATGAACTCAACAGACCAATCTCAGATAATGAGATTGAATTTGTCATCAAAAAACTCCCAACAAAGAAAAGCTCAAGACCAGATGGCTTCACAGGTGAATTCTACCAAAGAACTAACATCAATCTGTTTAAAATCTTCCAAAAAAATAGAAGTAGAGGGAACACTGCATAACTCATTCTATGATGCCAATATCATATCAAGTTGAAGTAAAATATGGCTAAACAGATAAAGGATATCAAGAAGATACTGGGTAAACATGAAGAAAAGTTGAAGACTTGAATAGAAATCCAGCAGAACTTATGGGAAAGAAAGACCCAATGGATAACATAAAAAAAAAAATATTAGAGGCAGAACAGCTGAAATTGAAAAGACAGAACATCAGATAGAGAAAAGAATGGAAAAAATAGAGCAGAGGCTCAGAGAACTGAATGACAGAACAAAGCATACCAACATACATGTTATGAGAGTACCAGAAGGAGAAGAGAGGATAAAAGGGGCAGAATAAGTATTTGAGGAAATAATGGCTGAATGTTTTCCCAATTCTTATGAAATATGTATATTGAAGTACAATATACTCCAAACAGAATAAATCTGAATAGACCTGCTCCAAGACATACAGTATGAAGATGGTCAAATGTGAAAGATAAAGAGAGATTTCTTAAAGCAGCAAGAGAAAAGTGATATATCACATATAAAGGATGTCCAATATGACTACTACAAATTTCTCATCAGAAACCATGAAGGTGAGAAGACAGTGGTATGGTATATTTAAGACTGAAAGAGAAAAATTGCGAGTCAAGAATTATTTATCTGGCAAAACTGTCCTTCAATATGAGGGTGAGTTTAAAATATTCACAGATAAACAGAAAATAAAGGAGTCCATAAACAAGAGACTGACTCTACAAAAAATATGAAAGAAAGTTCTTCAACCTAAAGAAAAAGACGGGACAAAAATTTTTGTAAAAGATTGCAAAAATGAAGATTATAAGAATGGGTAACCAAAAGGGAAAAAGACAAGTAAAAATAAGTTGTGATATATGAAAGTCAATGGATAAAATGGTCAAATAAGTAAAGCATTTAGAGTAATATCATTGAAAGTTAATGTATTAAACTCCTCAGTCAAAAGACTAAAACTAATTTAGCTTTAGCTTTTGCAAATTATTATATATTTTATTTTTTATGTTTAAACTTATCATTATTGTTTCATTTTTCTATTAATTATATTTGGTGATATTCTTGGCTTCATTTTTTAAGAAGTTTTGGACCACAGATGGGTTACAACTGTGGCAGGGCAGGATCATTGGTGTGGGGTATCAGTGATGGGGGATACATGGGAGGAAGTTCATTTGGGCGTACATATAAGGTATATGAATGGGTTCAAATGTTCATGGGGCATTGTCACAGTGGGTACACACAATAACTGAAAGTATACTGAATTCCCATCCTGGGGAGCTCTGCCACATTCTCTAATGGTACAGCAACAATCCCATAAGTACACAAGCAATGACTAGTGAAGAAGGATGATCCATTGATTTGGCCCTTAATATTGGTAATTATTCCCCTGATTTCTGTCTATATAAGTTGGAAAACTCATGTAGTTCTTTCAGAGTATAGTGTACTTCCTCATGGGTCACACTTTGTGTTTCACCTCTGGGGGTTTGTTGTGATTTTAGACTAGTAATAGGTCTTGAAGACAAGAGGGGTGGTGGGGGTAAGGAGAAGGATTAGAAATGTCTTACAAGCTACTGACCTCAGGGCATTCCTTTGCATTTTCTTCTGGTGAGACAGGATTAATCTCTTCCTGCACGGGTTGGAAGGCAGATTCCTCAGGGCAGACTGGAGGTTGGGCAGTGCATGCTGGGGTTTGGCTGGTACCTGCCTCACGGCGGGGAGGAGGTCCAGACTCCCTGGGGCAGGCTGGAGGCTGGATGATACAAGCTTGACAAGGTGTGGTCTCCACAGGGCAGGCCATTGCAGGTTTATCTGGTAAAGTCTCAGCAGAATATAGGGTTCCAATGTCTCCATCAATTTTATCATCATCTCATATGTCTCCATCCCAGTCCTCAGGGTTCCACTCCTTTCCAATCAATGCCTTCACTTTAATTGCAGAAACTCTTCGGGGTTGAGATTTTAGTTTCCTCTGTAATTCTTCTACTTGTACAATAAAAGCCTGGGTTTGATTCTCAGATATTTCAAGTCTGTGGCTACAGGAGACAAGATTTTCTTTCAGGGCACACATAGCAACTTTCACATCATTCATGTCACATTTAAGTTTCAAATTTGAAGACTTTAGTTCATCTTTCTTTTGTAACTGTATCCAGAGTACCTAAGAGGAACCAGCCAACATCATTATAACTTTTGACTCCACAAAATTCAGATAAGGTGTTGAAAACACTCTCACTCAGATCCTTGCTTCTTATAAGTGTGGAAGTAGGGGAATCCAGTGATGTTATTTTGCCTATCTCTATTGCCAACTCATGCAATGGACTGTTGGCAACCTCTTCATTATTGGAAAGGGAGTTATTAGTACCCTTGAGTCCAACTGAAGTAGAGAGCCAATTGCAAAATTCCCAGAACCACCTCAGACATCCCATGTTTAAGACTCTGTTCCTCAGGAACCACTCCTGGTACCAAACTTTATTCATCAGGATTCTCTCAGGAAACAGAATCAATAGGAGATATCTGTCAATAATACGAGATTTTATAAGAGTCTTTCCTGTGACCGTGGGGATGCACAAGTCCGGGTTCCACAGGCAGGCTGCAAGACAGGGGCTCTGATGAAAGTCCGAGGAAAGATCCTTAATGAAATTCTGGGAGAAACTGGCTGCCTAAAGACGAGCTGAGAAATTCTCTCCAAAGGTTGAAATCACTTCCCCTTTTAAGGCATTCAACTGATTGGATAAAAGCATCAGCCATTGCTGATGCAATCTCCCTTATTGATGCAGAAGTAATCAGCCATACATGCAGTAAACTCACTGGTGACTGAAGTCCAAAAATGCTCTTGTATTACAATTAGCCCAGTGCTTGCTTGATGAAACACCTGGACACAATTACCTGACCAAGTTGAAACATTAGCCTAACCATCACAGTGGTTTAATATATGAATATATGAAGAACTCTTAAATGCAACAAGAGAACACAAACCCAATTTAAAAATGGGCAAAAGACTTGAATAGATATTTTTTCAAAGAAGATATACAAATGGCCAATAAGCACTTGAAAAGATGCTCAACATTATTAGTCATTATAGATGAAGTACATTCTAGAATGTTTATGAAATCTTGGACATATTATGCTAAGTGAAAGAAGCCAGACACAAAATTTAACTACTGTACAATTCCATTTTATTAAATATCCAGAATAGAAAAAGGCACAGCGATAATGCAAATTGGTGGTTTCCAGGGTTTGGGGAGAGTAGGGAATGAGACTAAATGGTTAATGGGTCTGGGGTTTCCTATTAGAATGACGAAAAGGCTTTGGAACTAGATAGAGATGGAGGTTCCACCACATTGTGAATGTACAAAATGCCACTGAATTAATTTATTCAAAATGGTTACTTTCATTGCATGTGAATTTCACCTCAATAAAATTGGCTGGAAAAAAAGGAATGGAATTCTTCATGCACTATGGAAATCACCATTATATAGTCCCTAAGTTATCCTCTAGCTTTGGCTAATAGTATAAATATAAGAATGTTCTTATATTTCAAATTTTAAAGAATGTTGTGATACATTGGAGAATTACAAACAATGTAACTTATGGATGATAGGTAACAGTAATGTTGTAATGTTTTGCAGCAATGGCAAAGAGGATACTGTATCAGTTCTAAGGTTCAAAAATAGGGGGTAAAAGGGGGCATGGAACTTTTTCCTTTGGAATAATGAAAATGTTTTAAATTGACTGAGGTGATGACAGCACAACTCTGTTGAAAATGAGAGCCACAAAGATTGTAAACTTTGAATGAATTGTAAAAGGCATAGGGCTATAGAACACAGTGAATCCTGTGGTAAAAGATGGATTATGGTTAACAAAAAAAAAATTGAGAATGTTCTCTCATGAGCTATAACAACTATATAATCCTAATACAGGGTGCTAATAATAAGGTGGGTTGGGAGAAAATAACCAAACATAAGATATGGGCTGTAGTTAATAGTAATATTTTGATGATGATCTTTCACCATTTGTAAAAAAAAAATGTTCTATAATTCAAAGTATTGGTGGTGGGGTGAATGAAGTATGGGAGCCCTGTAGGATGATATGCATATTGTTTTTTAAGTTCACAACTTTTACAATACAGCTATTGTTTATGTATGTCCATGTATGAATGATATACTCCAATAAAGTTTTTTAAAGTAAAGAAAAAATGTAATGACATTCTTTTTTTTTTTTTTTTTAAGGTTGAATGTTTTTTATTTATTTATTTATTTTTTTATTGTGGGTAAAAATCAAAATTTTCACAATACATACCAACATTTGCAAAATGATATATAAATATATATGCATATATGTGCATTTGCTTACAAAAATGTTATTTATGTATATATACATGCTCCTACATGGAAAACCCTTAAAGACATCATGTGAGTGAAATAATACAGACATTAATGAGAAATACTGTATGATCCTGCTCATATGAAATACCTAAGCAAATTAATAAGGAAAGATAGTAGATTATAGTTTATCAATAGACCGAGGCAAAGGGAATGGAACATTATTGCTTAAAGGTTTCAGATTTTCTGTTTGAGGTGACAAAAATTTTAGGTAATATATGTTGATAGTAGTGCAATATTGTAAATATGCTCCTTACCAGTAAATTGAACACTTGGGATTGATTAAAATGCATCTTTTTGAATTGTATTTATGTTTTGACAATAAAAATTTCAAAATATATAAATATTAAATTTCCTTTTAGTCTTTACAAAAATAAATTATAATACATCTATTAACTAAATAGCATCATTCAAGAATATGGGGAAAATTAAATGAGACATTCACTGTAAGGTACATAGTACATAAGAATCTCTAAATATATTTTTTATAATGAACAATCATTTTAAAGATGAGGGAATAAATTACAGATGTTAACTTGTGTTAAAAGCATAATATCCCTAATTGCTTTGGAATAGCACAGTCAACTAAAAGGGTGCAGCATCCATGGTTTTACATGAAATACACACAGTTCTCCACTTGGTTGAAGAGAAGAGCAATTTTCTGATGGCAACTACTTTGTCCATATCCTCAGCCCATGTCAGTGTTTTGGAAAATCAAGAGACTTGTCAAGATGGATCCCTTGGTGTTAACTTTTGGAGTAAATTTTAAGTCAATGGATGGGATAAGTTGCTACCAGTTTAGAAGTATGGAATACCGGAGAGTTCTTGGAAGAGGAATAATAAAACCTGGATTACCCTGACTCAGAGCCTGGTGATTGGTGAAAAGAGAATCAGTAAGAAAAACTTTCATTCCATCCAGACCAGTGTCTGGGTTTGTTCAGGGGTTGAAACAACATGAGGGAAAGGTGCCTAATAAGCAGATACAGGGAAGCTGTAAATATCTCCTCTGCTGCAGTCCATTATCTTGTTTACCTTTGAGCTGACCAGTGCATGGTTGTTTATTTTGGTCCTAAGTCTGGTTTGAGAACTGATGCCTGACTCTATCCTGCTTTCTTTTGTGGGGATAGAGCTTTATTCTCCATCACCAACTACCCAGGAAGGAAATACAGACTTCTGTAGAAAGAACTTCTTACATTGTCCATCCACGTGAATCAGAGAGCCCAGTAAATCCTACAAGAAAGAGTCAAGGTGGATGGAAGCTAAAAGCTTATATTTGTGCTCCTCTGGGGGCCCATCTAGTTAAGAGGTAAGATATCCTTGCACTTGTTTTTTGGCTTGCTTGTTGCAGCAGACAAAACTTAGATGATGAGAAACCCAAGCGTGCACTCAGAGAGATGGAGGAACAAAGTTTTATTATGTGTGGGCCCAGAGGAGAGTTAAGTCCCCAAAAATATGAGCTCTCAGCATCAGCTTTCATGGGGTCATATAGGTTTCTGTTTTTTGGCTAGTGGGTTGCTTGGCAAGGGGGCAAATTGCTGAAGCAAGCGGGCAGGTGGGGGTTACAGTAGCAAAGGTGTGAGTTTAGCTTATTTTCTTAAGGTAGAGGGCTTCAGGGAGGATAGGAGTAGAGTTGTTAATTTTGTGGGATTCCAGACAAAAGGTGGAGGGGGGTGCTTATCTCCCTAAGTTGTGGATTCCATGGGAGAAAGGAAGGAGGGATGGTTATCTTTCTAAAGCTGCTGGTTTCTGCTGAGGGGGAGAAACAGAGCAGAGCTGCAGCACTTTCTTCATAATTTCCCCCCCATTTGATGCCCTTTAAATAATTTTTCATGGGGCATCATCTGTTAACATGGGGATTTTTTTGTAGGAGATATGGAGAAGTTGATGGGTCCCTTTTCCAGGGAATGGTGGCACCTACCAGCACGCTCCAAGAGCGGCAGAACCCTCTGCTCTTGTGGGGGTTTTGGCAGAGGTATTTGTTATAACTTTCATAGTTGCAGTTTCTACACCCTCTCCTGGGGGCAGGTATTGGGGAATGGGGGTATGGGGCAACTATCAAGGTGTAAGGAACGTGATTTTTTGATTGGCCTGCAAGTGTTGAATATTACAGAGGCTGAGGTTGTACCTGTTGAGAAAGTGACTGAAGTGTTCAGCATGGATTGTCTGCCCCAACTTTGACTGACTTGCAGCTGCTAGTGGTTTTGAGGGGGGGAATCAGCCCTTAAGGAGGGGCCATAGAAGAGGGGGAGAAGGATAGCAAACTAGGCACAGAAGCATCCTATTATGCACCAATCAGCTAGTAGGCTAAGCAAATTAGGGCACAAAAGCACTCCACTATGCACCAATAAGTTATTGCAAGTAAGGCTTTATTTATTATAGTCCAGTCTGTAGGAGCTACAGCAGCTAGTCCAGTCCTGAACATCAGGGTGAGTAGCACCCCCCAGGAGCAGAAACCACCAGGAGCAGGAGTCCCTTTACTGGGCATCCGGTGAAGTTGGTGTCCAGGGATCCCGGGTGATTCGCACTATCAAGGGGTGGCTGGGTATGGGTTGGGCTGTCCAGCTGTCCTGTTCTTTATTGGGGTGTGCCTTCTTGACCTTGGAATGGTGAATCCAAGGGACAATGTCTGCAACTTTAAGAGCAGTAGGAGTTACAAGGAATATAGTATGTGGCCCTGTCCAGGCAGGCTGAAGGGATGTTTTTTCAGTCTTTGTCCCAGACTAGGTCCCCTGGCTGGTGGAGGTGCACTGGGTGTCAAAGTGGAATGAGGTTTTGGGGCAAAACAATTTTATATATTTGGGCTAGAGTTTTCCCCAACTGCTGGAGGATGAAATCTTGGCTAGCCTCCCCCAGGAGCTTGAGATTTCCTTTGAAGGCCTAGATAATTAGGGGTGGCCGTCCAAATAGAATTTCAAAGGGTGAATAGCCTGTGGGTCTTGGGGTGCACTTAACTTGGAGGAGGGTTAAGGGAAGTAAGTCCACCCAGGGGAGACCAGTTTCTTGGCAGAATTTGGCTAGGGTGGCTTTGAGGGTTTGATTTATGCATTTAACTTTGCCTGAACTCTGAGGCCTGTAGGTGGTATGGAGTTTTTACTCAGTCCCTAACATTTTTGCCAGTTTTGAAACTGGGGCTGGGAGCCCCAAGGCAGGGGTTCTGCTAAGTTGTTTCTTGATGTTTTGAAAGGCCCTCTGTTGAGCTTCTCCCCAGACAAGGGACTCTTTTTCTCGGCCCATCAGAATTTCCTAAAGAGGCTTGGCCATGGCTGCAAACTCAGGAATCCAGATGCGACAGAACCCTTCAGCCCTGAGGAACTCATGAAGTATTCTTTTTGTGGTGGGGTAGGGATGGTGCAGATTACTTTCTTTCATTTTAGGTTGAACATCCATTGCTGTTGTGTGATGCTAAACCCCAGGTACTTGGCCTGCTGTTTACAGACTTGAGCTTTTTTTTTCAAGAAACTTTGTATCCAGTCTATGTTAGAAGTTGCAGGAAAGTCTGGGTCCCTTTCCAGCAATCCTCTTCTGTCTCACTGGCAAGTAGGAGGTCATCCATGTATTGTAAAAGGGCACACCTCCAGTCTTCCTGGGGGTAGGTGGCTAGATCTGCTGCCAAGACTTCAGCCAAAAGGGTAGGGGAGTTTTTGAAGCTTTGCAGAGGCTGAGTCCAGGTTAGCTGAGTTCTGCCAACCTCTGGGATCTTCCCACTAAAGGCAAACAGAGGATGGCTCAGGGGGGCAAGCCACAGCCAGAAGAAGGCATCTTTGAAGTCCAAGCAAGTGAACCAGGCAGTTCTGGGCAGCAGCTGTCCCAGCAAAATGTATGGGTTGGGAAAAACCTGGAGCAAGGTGAGGGTGGCATTGTTAATGGCTCGTAGATCCTGCACTGGTCGATATCCTGTCCTGTCTGGCTTTTTTACTAGTAATAATGGGGTGTTCCAGGGTGACTCAATCAGGATCCCTTTTTTTCCCAGGTGATTTATGTGTTCAACCATGCCCAATTGTGCTTTACGGGGGATTGGATACTACTTCTGCTGGACCAGGACCGCTCCACACTTCAGGTCGATGATGATGGGTGCACGGTTCTGTGCCATTCCCGGTGGGGGTTTTTTGGCCCAAACTTGGAGGAAAAGTTCTAGCAGTTTTTCTGGATTCTGAATTGAATTTTTTTCTGCATGAAGCCTTCATTCCTTACTTTGGGGTATGGTGACAAGGAGAGTGAGGTTGGTCCCAAGGCTTAAGCTTGCTGAACCCCCAGGTTTGAAGTTAATTTGGGCTCCCAGTTTGGTGAAGAGGTTTTTACCAAGTAGGGAAACTGGACATTCAGGCAGGTACAGAAATTTATGAGTCAATTCCTGGCTACCAAGCTGACATATTTTTGACTGGCAAAAAGGCTTTTGGCTTGCCTGGTCTCCAGTCACTCCTGTGATGTTAGTAGTACTTCCACTAAAGGGGGTGACAGGGGTTGTGACCACAGAATATTCAGCGCCAGTGTTTATTTTTTTTGCAGTAAGCACACTGGTCTCTGACCAGAGGCACCTTTTTGGTGTTTGCCCCCCCTTTTTAAGGTGGCCCTCCTCATCTGGTGGGGTCAGGATTTCCCAAGGCTGCTGCTAATAGGGAGGCGAGAGGAGCTGGAGCAATGGCAGGGTGGTGGGTTTTCTTCTGAAGATGCCTGATGAATGACTGGCTTCCAGGGCCTCATTCCCTGTGCAACCAAGACCCTGCTCTGTCCTTTTTTTCCAATGCACTATCAAACACAAGGGGGCAGAGTCTGGGCTATTTTCAATCAAGAATCAATGTAGGGAAACTGATCGGGGTGGCCTGGAGTTCCCTTGACAACCAACCACACTGCACATATCCTGGCTATATCCAGGGTCCCTTCCGAGGGCCAGCCAACATTAAAAGTGGGTCACTTTAGTTCACATAAGGTTTGGAGGGTTCCAGGGTTCATCTGGATGCCATAATCTCCAGAAAAGCCTTTCTTGAAATTCTAAACATGCAGTTTAAGTTGGTAGATTTTGACTGTGATGAATCCATACCCTGTATAGGTGGCACAAGACAGACAAAGGAAGGGGTTGCCTCTTTCAAGACCACTCAGATGCCCACCTGTCCATGTCTCTCATGAGAACTTCAGCTTATCTTAGCTAAGGCACCTGGGCAGTTTGGGGTGGGCCGTTATGCCATATGATGTAGCCGTGGAAAACAGGTTAGGGCCCACCCAGGCTCCGTAGCACAGGCCATGGAGTCACAGACTCAAATAACAGAGGCAAGCCTCTGTCATTCTCACATGCACACACAATCACTCAGAAGTTACAGTCCCTCCTGCAGGGAATAACAGTGATAAGTTCACACCCTGAGTCAGTGGTGCAAGACAGACAAGGGAAGGGGTTGCCTCTTTTGAGGCCACTCAGATGCCCACCTGTCCGTGTCTCTCATGAGAACTTCAGCTCGTCTTACCTAAGGTGCCCAGGCAAAGTTTGGGGTGGGCCATTATGCCATATGACATAGCTGCGGAAAACAGGTTAAGACCCACTCGGACTCTGTAGCACAGGCTGTGGAGTCACAGACTGGCATGACAGAGGCAAGCCTCTGCCATCCTCATTCACACACAATTGCTCAGAGATTATGCACTCTCTCCCACAGGGTGTGCCCTATCCTGGGGTCTCAATACTCAAGATCGTGGGAGGTGATCAGTCTCCACTTCTGTCCAGAGACAGGTCTGACTAAGGACTTGGCACCAAGGGCCTTGCCTTTCTGGAGTCTTCTGGCACTGTTCAGTCTGTCTCCCCACTTAGTCAGGCTGGGGTGTGGAGATGTGGCCCACAGAGACCACCTCAGAAGGAGGTCCCATTAAAAGGACGGGTGGCACCTACCTCGTTTGTTTGGAGATAACCTCCAGCCACTCCCATCAGTCCCAAGCCAGAGGCAGAATGAGACTGCTTGGTTAGGTTTCCTGGTCATGGAACCAAATGTTTTGGCAGACGAAACTTAGACAATGTGAAACCCAAGCATACACTCAGAGAGATGGAGGAACAATGTTTTATCATGCGCAGGCCCAGAGGACAGTCAAATCTCCAAATTCTGAGCCCTGGGCATTGGCTTTCATGGGGTTATATAGGTTTCTGTTTATTGGCTATTGGGTTCCTGGGCAAGTGGGTAAATTCCTGAAGCAAGCAAGTAGGTGGGGTTTACAAAAGCAAAAAAAAAAAAAAAAAAAAAAAGGCAAATTTAGCTTATTTTCCTCAAGCAGAAGGCCTTGGGAGAAGGGGAAGGAGAGGAGCTAGGGAGCTGTCATCTTCTCAAAGCTGTGGGTTTCTGCTGAGGGGAGGCAGGAGTAGGGCTGCAGCAATTTCTTCATCACACTCATGACACCCACCAGCACCTCCTGAGCACTGTGACCCTGAAGTTGAGGCTCAGTCAACACCACACACATGCAAATGAAGGGCTTGAGTTCAGGTCTGCAAATTTCCACTGTAAAAGCAGAGCACACCAGGAAGGAGCAGAAGGGTGGGACGTGGCATGTTTGGCCAAATGAGAGCAGGCTGTAGCGTCTCAGGGTGGCCAGTTGTGAGGATGCCACAGAACCATCTCCCTCAGCAAGGCAGCTGCTGCTGCTCTGAATAACGTAACGTGGATGAGTCCTGCAATGGGATATTCCTAACTTATAGTAATATAATGGAATATATGCCTGCCATATATGCTGGACCTCGACCTACTTTATAAAAAGAGAAAGACCTATGTTCAAAAACATTCATCAAACCACCTAACAAGGCAAATGGCATTGTGCCCACCATTTGAGGTTGATTTTTAATATTAACTTTCCCTTCCCAGCTTATAAAGCCAAATAAAGTTTCTCATGTTCACAAAGGCAGTGATTTTATCCCCATCCCTTTCCCCTGACTTGGGCTTCACGACAGTGTGGGGTTCAGATGTCACCACACTTGGTGGAGTCACACATCCTGCTTTAAGCTGCAGCAGCTATGACAAATAATGAACCTTTACAAACTAGAAATGGAAGACAGAGAGATGTGGGGGAAAGATTTTTGGAAAAATGAAATTTGATAGAACAGAAGATATTTTAAAGAAATTGGGCATTTCAAAAAATATGCCTTTCAAATTGCCACAAAATATTAGTGATGTAAAAAATGGAATATATCATGGCCTCATTTTATTATCACATAAATGTATTTTACCAAAAACTAAAATATTAAATATGATAATCCATGTTAGAGCTCAAAGGAGAAATATTATGTGATCATTTCCATGGAATGAGAACTCATTAAAATTACATATGCATTCATGATGGAAAATTTATCAAAGATTAGAAATGTCAAATGTTCACTATGAGAAAATATAGCAAATGAAAAGAAATTCTCCAAAGCCAAACATAATAGGATTCAAAATATACACTATGGAAGGATCACTTGATAGATCATCAGACAAATAAGATGACCCTAACAACTTTTATTAAGCAACATTTTGAGGCAAGAAAAATATAATAAAATGCATGAGAGTTCTAAAAGAAGCAACAATACAGCAGATAGCAGCAGATAACATTATAAATGTGGAAGATAAAAGTTATTACTTTTATCAGGTACAGAGGAGGCAATTTTATGCAAAATTCAATAAGGAAATTCCAAACATGTATAAACTAGAAAGAACAAATAGAAAATGAAATTTAAAAAATGTATATATTTTTTATTTTAAAAAGATACTTAGATTACATAAAATGTTACACAAAAAATATAAGGGATTCCCATATGCCCAACTCCCCACACCTCCCACTTTTCCCCACATTATCAACTTCTTTTGTTAGTGTGGCACATTCATTGCAGTTGATGAATACATTTTGGAGCATTGCCACTGAGCATGGATTATAGTTTACATTGTAGTCAACACTCTCTCCCACTCATTTCTGTAGGTTATGGAAAGATATATAACAGCCTATATCTGTCATTGCAATGTCAGATCAATTTCCAGTTCTGAAAATGCCCCCATATTGCACCTCTTTTTCCCTCTCCCTGACTACAGCACCTCTAGTGGCCACTGTCTCCACATCAACGTTGTAATTTCTTCTATTGCTAGAATCACAATAAGTCTAATTGTGTAGAATACCAGTAAGTCTACTCTAGCCCATATTTTATTCCCCAAACCAGAGGACTCTGGGATGGTGATGCCCACTCTTCCTTTAATTGAGAGGGGGCTCCAATCCCATATGGCTGAAGGATGGGACTTTCTTGCTTGCAGTTGTAGACTTCCTCGGTTCCTTGGTGCAGTGGTTGTCCATCCTCGCCTCCTTGTTAGTTGTCCTAATTGAGTCCAAGGAACTGGAGAGGAGGTGTTGCAACTCCTTTGAGCCTCAGGGCCCCACTGGCACATGAACAGCCCAGAGATTACAGTCTCTTGGACATACACTTACCAAATCCAGCACCAACTATAGATTCAAATAAAAGTGAGAAAAGAGGCATGTGTAGGAAAGTCACATCTGAGTCAAACTCTGTCACACTCGGGGGCACAAACTCCAAAGTAAGGCCCACTGGCAAGGCACCAAACTCCAGAGCTATCTGCCATGACTGTAGGACCTGGGTGTCCTCAGAGACCTCAGGAGCCCCACTATTTGGGGTAGTATCTACCAAGGCCATCTACGAGATCCTGCTGAGACATGAATAAGTGTTAGCTCTCTGATGACCTCCCAACTCACTTTGAAGTCTCTTAACCATATAGACTCATTTGTCTTTACCTTTCCCCCCTTTTATTCAAGGTCTTTTTCCAGTTGTATCACCAGCCAGTGTTTGGTAGTAATCCCTCGGTGCCAGGGAGGTTCATCCCTGGGAGTCATGTCCCTCACTGGGGGAAATGTAATGCATTTATATGCTGAGTTTGGCTTAGAGAAAGGCCACATTTGAGCAACAAGGAGGCTCTCAGGAGGTAACTCTTAAGCACTCTACAACACTAGGCTAAGTTGCTAATTCAAGAGCAAAATGCTCATAAGCATAGTCATCAATATCAAGGGCCTATCAGTTGACCATCTTTCTTCACGAGAGAAAATGAAATTTTAAAGAAATAATTGATAATGACATGAAATTATATATGTGTGCATGCATATGTGTCTTTATACATAAAGAATGATTTTGAATCTTTACTTTGCTATGAGAAAAATAAATTTAATACCAAAAATAGCTAACAAGATATATATTTGTATGTGTGCCTATTCAAGTATTAAATAATCTCTCAGGATGTAAAAAAATAATGAAGGAAATTTTTATAGTATAGACATAAATAAAAATGTTGAAAACATGTAGGAATAAGTTTGTCCTGCTGCTGAGATAGAAATGATATTGGGGATTATTATTATTTTTTTAATTCTAGTAAATATTCATCAGGAAAAAGTAAGTTCCATCTTTGATATAGATTATCTCATGTTGCCATATAAATTAAAGACACACACCCAAAAATATCAAGGCACAAGCTCAGAATCATAACATTCAATATCACATTTTAGAGAGAAAACAAAACAATGAAGATCCAGAGCAATACCAAATTTTATCAATCCCTCTGTATTGGAATACAATAGATATACATATTCAGATATATGGATGAGACAACCATCAATAATAATTCTACATGAATTTAAATTGAAATATAAATTAAGATATAGCAAAAATGTCATATTACTTAATATGAAGGTATAGGAATGTAACCTCCAACCATTCTAAGAATGAAACGAGTATAAAAGTTGACAGTGATGTGTTTTACAAGGAAACATCAATGAAGATGATACACATAGATTCAAATCACTTTAAAAGCTGCATATGCAGTACTAAAATGTTAAAATATTGAAAATATGAGAATATTAGGCATTAGAGAAATGATCACATATGAAATTGTTACTGGGATTATTACTTTTGAACAACATAAACTCATGATACACATGTACTATTTTCATATCAAATGAATCATAAACACTTATCCATATGGGACCAGCCTGTCATTTGAGCAGTTGTAGAATAAAGGATAAAATAAATGATCACAGACTCCCTAAAAGTGAATTTTTCTTCGTACAGATTCTAATATACAAAAGGTATATATCTGGGATTTATTTATATTTATAAATAAATATATAATTTATGAATTAGAATTCTGGCTGAGCCTGTGAGAATTAGGTAATAAAACTCCATCTTGAGAAGATATGTTATGATATCTCATTTTGGGGAAAAGTGTGTCACATATAATAAAGCAATATCTGGTATACTGAAGGAAATATCTAATACCATCCATTGCTACATCACATTCCATTCTATTGATACTTTGTACTTCGTCAGGCAGAAAGGCTTGAATGTATCAAGCATGGCATGCATTTTTTTTCATTCAAAGGTCAAGCAGAGATTTAAAGCTTCCTAAAATATTATGTGCTGAAGGACATGGTTTTTACAGTCACATTTTCAAGAATGGAAGCAACTCTTCTCAGTTTCCAGCTTTAGCACAAGTCTAAGCACCATACCCTTATTTTCTTTTCATTCCTCAGTGGAGTATCAGTTCTCTTTACTTTATTGTCAGCCAAGACACTTGTATGAGAGTAAATGTAAAGAAAGCATTTAAAACTGTAGCTGTTTGGAAGTTTGATGTAATTATGAATTCCAAAAATTAGATATTGGATTACGCTTGTAAACTGGTCTGTTAATCTGGGCATGACTAAGTTATGATTAGGGCATTTACTGGGCCACATCAGTAGGGCATTCAGCCCCACCCCTTGGTGGGTGAGGGAATCAAATATAAAAGGCGAGGCAAACGACAGAGGGAGCAATTCTAATGTTGGAGTTTTGATGCAGGAGCCGGGGAGGTGAGCAGATGGAGGAGCTTGGTCATGAAGAAGGAAAGAAGGTCCCCAGATAGAGATGAGCTGTTCACCTGAGAGTTTACAGCTGGCCTTGTGGAGAGAAGCAAAGCCTAGAGAATCCCATAGTCTATAGTTTATCTTGTAGAGGAAACAGAGGTGCTGAGCTTGGAAAGAAATGCAGTCCTGGGAAGAAAGGAACCCAGGAAGCCTGAATCCTGGCAAATGTCAGCAGCTATCTTGCTCTAACACGTGGCAATGGACTTTGGTAAGGGAAGAAACTTAAGCTTTATGGCCTGGTAACTGTGGGCTTCCACCCCAAATAAATACCCTTTATAAAGACCAACCTATTTCTTGTATTTTGCCTTAGCACCCCTTTTGGCTAACTAATACTACAGTAAGATTCTCCAAATGAAAAAACACAACATTATCTTACATAGTAACATTATCCAGCAACTTGAAGCTCTCTCAAGGTATAGGTATATATTAAGGTGTTGATAAAAAGGCATGGTCACCTGGTCCCTCCCCCCAGTTCCAACCCACCCTCCTCAATCTACCCAACTGTCAAACCTGCACCCCCCAATCCAATAATATCACTACCTTCCTGTCATATACCTTCAATATATAATTACACACGTTTACCTTACTGTAGATTATGGCCATATGGGTGTTGGCTTACAACCTTCTTCTCCCTTTCTATTTCCTATAGACCTATCTTCCAGACAATAGTTTTCTGAGTCTGCTCAATTTGCTTAATTCATATCAGTGAGGTCATATACTGTACATCCATGCCTGGCTTGCTTCACTCAACATAAGGTCCTCAAGATTCATCCATGTTATCCTGTGTGTTAGCACTGTATTCCTTCTTACAGCTGCGTAATATTTCATTGCATGTATGTACCGTATTTTGTTTATCCATTCATCTGTTGATGGGCATTTCGGTTATTTCCAACTTTTGGCAATAGTGAAAAATGCCACTATGAACATTGGTGTGCATATATCTGTTCATGTCTTTGCTTTCAATTCTTCTGGGTATACAACACAGAAGTGGAATTACTGGATCATATGGCAGTTCTATAGTTAGTTTTTTGAGGACCAACCAAACTGTCCTCCACAATGGCTGGACCAATCTACATTCCCACCAGCAGTGGATGAGCGTTCCCATTCCTCCACATCCTCTCCAATATGTATAGACCTCTGTTTTTTTAATAGCTGTCAGTCTAATAGGTGTAAGATGGTATCTCATTGTAGTTTTGATTTGTATTTCCCTAATAGCTAGTGATGTTGAACATTTTTTCATGTGCTTTTTAGCCATTTGTATTTCTTCCCTGGAGAAGTGTCTTTTCAGCTCGCTTGCCCATTTTTTAAATGGGTTGTCTTTTTATTTTTGAGGTGTAGGATTTCTTTCTATAAGTTGGATATTAGGCTCCTTGATGCCATACTTAGTTTTCTATATCCTATATCCTTATTATTTCTTTAATTCTGTGATTTTGTATCTATATTAATCACTTTTTAATTGGGCCAGACATTATAGAAAGGTGAATACAAAGAGAACAATTTGAATTGAATTCCCTAATTCAAACCCTCAATATTCATTTCCAGGGTAGCAGTATCTTGTAATTTGAAGTTCTCTCAGATATGTGGTCCCTTATTATGGTACAATCCCATATGCTTCTCCATATAATATTATTATTTTCCATAACTAAAAATGATCCTAAACATTTTCCAAAATGTGGAAAGAGTTTTTAAGAAGAATACGTTAGTTACACTCTTTAAGTATTGAGTATGAATAACTATGACAGAGAAATATACAAGTTACTAACACTTAGGTTAACAATTCAAAATATTTAAAGAACAAAACAGTAGATATGACAGGAAGAGAATGAAACTACGAACACAGATCACGTACAAATTAAACTTTTTAAAATTTTATGTTTAAGAAATCATTATGCAAATATTCTTGCTGTCCTGATTTTGTGATAATCAGGGTAAGCTAAAACATTCACTATATTAGAAACTGTGCATGTATCCCCAGACCTAGTTTTTCAACCTAGGTCTGGTTTTCGGAAGGCTGGTGATAAACTAAGCCTGATTTATTATATGACCATTCTGTATGGGAAAAGACCATAACTTTGTGTGTCTTTGGTCAACCTTAAGAGATATAGGAGGGAGATGGCTGTGGCTTCGGTGGTTGGCATCTGTCTCCCCTGTGGAGAGAACTAGGTTCAATCCCCAGGACCTCCTGGTAAAAATTTAAAAAAAGAAAAATATAGAAGTCACATGGGCCACGAGGCCCCACATGCAGGTGTGCCACCAGGCTCCGCAAGCCACGCAGCAAGATGATGAGGTAACAGGAGAGTGACACAAGGGAGAGCCAAGATGAGATGTACAAAAAAACCCAGGAACTAAGGTGGCTCAGGCAGTAGGCTGCCTCTCTCCCACATTGGAGGTTCCAAGGATTGAATCCCAGTGAAGACAGGAGTAGAAGGTTGAGAAGAGAGAGCAGGAAACAGACACAGAGTTGCCCAATGAATGGACACAAAAACAGCAAAAATGAGAGGAATGAAAATAGATAAAAGTAAATAAATAAATAAATAAATCCTTAAAAAATGTATAGGGGAGTAAGACACAGACTATAGTTGGTAGTAATACTTTGATGATGCCCTTTCATGATTTGTTAACAAATGTTTCACAATAATGTAGGGTGTTTGTGTGTGTGTGTGGGGTGATGTGTGGGAACCCTGTATGATGTTATGCATGTTTGTTTTGTAAGTTCATGGTGTTTACTGAACACTTATAGTTTATGTATGTTCATGTATTAATGATATACTTCAATAAATTGTTTTTTAAAAAAAGAATTCACAATCCCAAAATCCCTGCTACAAAACTCAAAACATCTGTTGAACATTCTACCTAGAGCACTGTTAATCTCCATGTACCACACAATACAGATGATGGGGTTCATGAATGGGAACACCCTGGATTAGAACATTGCTGTAGGAAGATATTCAAGAGATGCATTATCTGCAATCAGACCTAAGAGAACACTTGAAACAGATATTAAAAACAAAATGAGAATTGCCACATGTGTGGAACAGTTAAATAAGGCTTTTTTACCATCTTCTATAAAACGTATCATAAATACCACTGAAAATATATTTAGATATACTATAAACCTAAAGCAAGAACATACAAAAATTCAAATGTTTATTTCTAAGACTAGAGACTCAGAAAACAAAACATCTGAAGATGTGATCCTCAAAATTTGAGGAATATCCCAGAAGAATTGATAGATCACGTTTGTGTGAAGGGAGGCCTGAACATGGTACCAGTCTGAATAGCAGAATTGATGAGCACAGAGGCCCATAAACAATCAGCTGCCTGCGTATACAGACAAGGGGTGATGGTGAGCCCATTTTGGCGAAGTTGGCAGATAGCAATATAATGGCCATAAGACATCACCACAAGGTATGTGCACCTCAACAAGACACACAGGAAAATCTGACCAGCACATGCTGGGAGAAAAATTAGTTTACTTTCTGCCAGAAAATTCACAATTAGATTGGGAATAGTAAATGATATTCAGCAATGATTTTGTGAGGCATAAATTTCTTATAAAGGAGCACATTGGAGAGTGTAGCTCTGGATTGATTACAATGACAATAAGTAGGTTTCTAGTAATTTCTCTCAGTTAAATCACTATAAAAATTCTCCAGAGAACATGAGACATCATGAAGTAGTGATATTTTCCAGGTCTGTTGATATGCTGCAGTTAAAGTTTAAGAAGATAAGATGATGGTAGCTGCCAAATTAGTGAAATGATAAGTACTACAAATCAAAATAAATTAAGATTTTAAGAAAATATGGCAAGCCATCTGCAAATGTATTAAACAATTTCTAATGACTTTCAAATAGATATAGAGTAAATTTCATATGGTGACACAGGCAACATTTTAAACAAGAACCTAAATAAAAAATTATAAAATTAATCTAAATATCCCTTAAAAAATATAGCATTCTGAATTATTTCCCTTATTATCTTATATGCAAAAGTATAATATATAAAATTAATATTTTATTGGAAAAATCATGCATTAATTGTTCATTAAAACATATGGCAATATTTTAAATGTTATAAAAATAGGCACTGAATAAAGACACAAAACAGGCAAATAATGAATATATCATTGTAAATATATTTGTCTTGATACCTACTTTGTATTAATTATCAGATGTGGTATAATTAGCGACTAAAGATAAAAAATTAAAAAATTAAATTTAAGAGAAATAATAACTTGAAATTATATGTTGTATGTATATATATGTATGTGTATATATACATATCTACACACCCAAAAACAATATGCAGGCTTGTGGCATAAATATAGCAGACCTTCTGAGAATATTAAAACTTTCACTGGAAGCAAACTAGTGTTATAACAATTTTGTAGATATCTTCAGTAGTTTAAATTAGGAAGCAATTTTATAGACATAAAAGAAGAAGAGGAAGAGAAGGAAGAGAGAGAAAGAGATAAAAAACGTACACTATGATAACTTATTTGTGAATTTACATTAAAATGAAGCAATTCTTTCTCTAGAACCAACACAAAGGCACTGAAATTGATATCATAAACCACTTATAATTAGCCTTTAAGGCCTGGAAAGCAATTCTGAAATGGAGTAAAACATATTTTAAACATAGAAATATATTCTTCACATTTGGTATTGACTGAAAATAAAATGTATAACAACATGGTACTGCCACAAAATCAGTAGGATGGAAAAAATATATCTGGATGTACCAACTGCTAGTGAAGATGTGCAGCCAAGGATATGAGGATGTATTGCTTGTTTGTGAGCATAAGTTTCTACAAACAACTGCTTTGCAAAACCATTTTTTATTATATTAGTCACCTAAGACCTGTTTAGTTTGCAGTAAGGAATAAAGCTTAGTCAGTGCTGAGAGTCACAGTGATTATATTCCACTTACAGCACGCATCTATTTTGTGTTTTCTATAGCTTTGCTACGTATGATGCACGTTCAAAGAGCAAGCTATTGGAGAAACCTATATATGGGCTGTTAGTGGCTCTCTTGGTGGATTTAAAAGATCTTATACAGAAGTACATGTTAGCTCTTAAATCCACACACCTAAATTTTGCTCACATTTTATTGGTCAAAGAAGGTTAATTGATTCAGTCAGCTATTAATGAATGGTGACTCTGTTTACATATCTTAAAAAGGGTACTACAGAGAGGGCCACCTCAGAAGGAGTTGATTTTTGTATAAGGTGTGAGAAGGTGTTCCTCTCTCACTCTTTTGGATATGGATATCCAGTTCTCCAAGCACCACTTGTTAAAGAGGCCATTCTCTCCCAACTGAGTGGAGTAGGTGGCCTTGTCAAATATCAGATGACTGTATATGTGAGGATTTATATCAGAACTCTCAATTCAGTTCCATTGGTCAGTATGTCAATCCTTGTGTCAATACCATGCAGTTTTGACTACTGTAGCATTGTTTTATGTTTTAAAACCAGGTAGTTTGATACCTGCAACTTCATTTTTCTTTTTCAATATGTCTTCGGCGATTTGGGCCTCTTACACTTCCAAATAAATTTTGTATTTAGTTTTTCCAATTCCTTAAGAAATACAGTGTAGATTTTTATTGGGATTGCATTAAATCTGTAGATTCGTTTGGGTAAGATCGACATCCTGATGTTGTTTAGTCTTCCTATCTATGAACAGAGAATATTCTTCCATTTATTTAAGTCTTCGATTTCCTTTAACAGTGTTGTATAGTTTTCTTTATATAAGTCCTTTACATATTTAGTTAAATTTATTCCTATGTATTTGGTTCTTTTAGTTACTATTGTAAATGGAATTTTTTTTTTTTATTTCCTACTCAGATTGCTCATTATTGGTGTACAAAAATGCTATTGATTTTTAAGCATTAATCTTATAGCCTGCGAAATTATTGAACTCTTTTATAAGTTCTAGAAACTTTGTTGTAGATTTCTCAGGGCTTTCTGCATATATGATCATGTCGTCTGCAAATAATGAAATTTTTACCTCTTCTTTTCCAATTTGGATGCCTTTTATATCTTTTTCTTGCCTCACTGCCCAAGCAAGTACTTCTAAGACAATGTTAAATAGGAGTGGTGATAGTGGACATCCTTGTCTTGTTTCTGATCTCAGAGGCTTTCAGGATTTCACCACGAAGATGATGTTATCTTTGGGTTTTTCATATATAGCTTTTATCATATTCAGAAAGTTTCCTTCTATTCCGATCTTCTGCAGTGTTTATATCAGGAAAGTGTGCTCTATTTTGTCAAATGCTTTTACTCCATCAATAGAGATGAAAATGTGATTTTTTTCTTTCAATATGTTTATGTGGTGTATTACATTGATTTCTTTATGTTGAGCCATCCTTCGATAACTGGGATGAAACCCACTTGGTCATGGTGTATAATTCTTTTGATACATTGTTGAATGTGGTTAGCAAGTATTTTTTGAGGATTTTAGCATCTAGGTACATTAGAGAGATTGGTCTGTACTTTTCCTTTCTTGTTATATCTTTGTTTGGCTTTGGTATTAGGGTAATGTTGGCATCATAGTATGAGTTAGGCAATATTCCTTCTACTTCTATTTTTTGGAAGAGCTTAAGCAGGATTGGTGTTAGGTCTCTCTGGAATGTTTGGTAGAATTGATCTCTGAAACCGTCTGGTCCTGGGCTCTTCTTTGCTGTGAGGTTTTTGATGAGTGAGTCTCTCTCTTTACTTGTAATTGGACTGTTGACTTCATCAATTTCTTCTTTCATCAATGTAGGCTGCTTGTGAGTTTCTAGGAATTTGTCCATTTCCTCTAAATTATCATTCTTGTTGGCATATAATTTTTCAAAGTATCCTCTTCTGATACTCTTATTTCCATGGGGTCAGTAGTGATATCCCCGTCCTCATTCCTTATTTTGTGTATTTGCATTTGCTCTCACCATTTCTTTGTTAGTCTGGCTAAGGGTTTGTCAACTTTATTGATCTTCTAGAGAAACCAGCTTTGATTTTGTTTATTTTTCTAGTGCTTTCTTATTTTCTAATTCATTTAGTTCTGCTAAAATCTTTGTTATTTTCTTCTTTCTACTTCCTTTCAGGTTAGTTTGTTGTTGTTTTTCCAATTCCTCCAGGTGTGCAATTAAGTATTAAATTTTAGCTCGTTTTTAAATATATATATATATACATACATACATACATACATACATACATTTATGGCTATGAATTTCCCTCTTGGTACACCTTTGACTGCATCCAATAAGTTTTGATATGTTGCATTGTCAGTTTCGTTCGTTTCAACGTAATTACTGATTTCTTCTGAGATTTCCTCCTTGATCCACTGTTTGTCTAAGAGTGTGTTGTTTAACTTCCATATCTTTGTGCCTAATCTGATATCTGGTCATTAGTGATTTCCAATTTCATTTCCTGGTGGTCAGAGAAATTACTTTGTTTAATCTCAATCTTTCTGAATTCATTGAGAGTTGTTCTGTGGCCTAAATTTTGTTCTATCTTGGAATATATTTCATGTGCACTAGAGAAGAATGTATATCCTACTGTATTTGCATGTAGCATTCTTTATATATCTATTAGGTCCAGATCCTCTAATGTATTATTCAGAGTCTTTGTATCTTTATTGATTGTCTGTCTAGATGTTCTGTCTAATGGTGATAATGGTGTATTAAAGTCTCCCACTATAACTGTAGAAGCACTTATGATTCCACTTAGTTTTTCCAGTGTTTGCCTCATATATTTTGAGACGCCCTTATAAGGTGCATAAATGTTCATGATTGTCCTCTCTTTTTTAAAGATATCCCTTGTACTAACTCACAGTGTCCATCTGTGCCTTTTACAATAGTTTTGAATTTAAAGTCAATTTGGTCTGATATTAGGATAGCTACTCTTGCCCTTTTTTGGTTATTGTTTGCTTGTAAAATTGTTTTCCAGCCATTCACTTTCAGCCCCCTTGAATCCCTGGGTCTAAGGTGGGTTTCTTCATATTTCCTTATCCATTCTGCCAATTTGTGTCTCTTGACTGGTTAGGTTAATCCATTAAAATTCAGCATTACTACTCTCAACTAATCTCTTACATCAGCCATATTTTCTTTTGGGTTAAGTATGTCGTATGTTGTTTTTATTTTTCTTTTTGTCTTTTTAGTTGTTCTTACACTCTCCTCCAACTCTCTCTCTCCTGTTTTTTCCTTTCAACCTGAATAATTTCCTTTAGTATTTCTTGAAGTTCAGTTTTCTTATTGGCACACTCTCTAAATTTCTGTTTATCTGTAAATATATTGAACTCTCCATCATTTTTGAATGCCAGCTTTGCTGGATAGAGAATTCATGGTTGGAATTTTTTTTTTCTTTTAGTACCTTGACTATGTCATACCACTGTCTTCTTGCCTCCATTGTTTCAGATGAGAAATCAGCATTTAATCTTATTGTGCTACCCTTGTATGTGATGGTTCTCTCTTCTCTTGCTTCCTTGGGTACTTTCTCATTGTCTTGAGCATTGGACATTTTGACAAGTATATGTTTTAGAGTAGGCCTGTTGGGATTTATACTGTTTAGGGTGCGCTGTGCTTCCTGGACATGTACATCCACCTCCCTCATTAGGGTTGGGAAGTTTTCAGCCATTATTTCCTTCAACATTCCCTCTGTTCCCTTTCCATTATCTTCTCTTTCTGAGATGCCTATAATTTGCATGTTTGTGCATTTTGTGTTGTTGGTTAAATCCCTAAGTCCCTGCTGGATTTTTTCTTTTTATCTACCTGTTCTACTATCTGTTTGATTTCAGATGTACTGTCTTCCACATCACTAATTCTTTCTTCTGTCTGTTCAAATCTGCTGTTATGTGACTGCAGCATCTTTTTGATTTCTTGGATTGTGCCATTCATTACTATCATATCCACTATATTTTTACATATGTTTATAATTTCTTCAGTATGTTCTACCAGTGTCTTCTTAGTATCCTTAATCTCTTCCTTCACTTCATTAAGTTGGTCCATTATATTTGTTTGGATAGCCTGATTAGTTGTTCAATGTTCTGTATCTCTTTCTGGTTTTTAGTTTGTTCATTGGACTGGTCCATGTGTTCCCGTTTCTCAGTATGGTTTGTAATTTTTTGTTGCCCTCTAGTCATCATTTTATCTCTTTGGGTTTATTCAGTTGATTAGCTTCTATCTCTGCTCTAGAGTTATATTTAGCTGGTGGTTTTGTGTGGGTGTTAAGTTTTCTCTTTGACACTTTGTTTTTCTTGTTCTATTTCATTGCTGTTTTCTATGTTCCCTTGAAGAAAAAAGATTAGGACCAGAGGAATCAAGAGAGGTAAGAAAAGAAAAAGGATAATAGTAATACTGATATAGTCAGAAGAGGGCCATATAAGACTTAGTAAAATGAATATTTTACTTATGAAGGCCGTGTAGACTAATAGGGAAAAAAAGTGAAGTACCTACAATGTAATGGGAAACCAAATAGAGAAAAATATATAGAATGATTTAAAAGGCCAGAATGATGAGGAGAGAGAGAAAGAGTAAAGAAAGGACTGAAGGGAAAAAGTTAATAATAATAAAAAAAAGAAAACAGAATAGACAAGATAGAAATCGACACCCATGAAGTTGAGGACTAATGAAAAAAGGTGGAATGTAAAAACCACAACAGAATTCAGAAGGTAGAAAGTGAAGGAAGGAAAAGAGATAGCTTTGGTAGAAAGAATCATTATACACAGAGAATGGGAAATCAAGGAAGAGAAGCACAGGATATAAGAAACAAGTTAGCAGCACCTAATTTTAAAAAAGGGGAGGGGGAGGAACAAGGAAAGAAAAGCAAGAAACAAACAAACAAAGAAAAGCCAAACAAACACACAAGCAAGCATTCAAACAAAGCTAAGGAAGAAGAAGTATTACTTCTTGGGCCTTTGTGGAACCTCTCAGCCTGACTGTGTTCATCAATCAATTACCCTGTAGGCTTCTCTCTGCAGGTTTTGAGGCAGATTTTAGTGAATAATCTAAGTTAAAAATTTTTAAGTAACTTTTTTTTTTGAGAAATAAGGACCCCCAAAGACCTCTTCTAGACCACCCACTCCCTCAAGGGGACCCTAAATATGTCTGTGGAAACTTATCAAACACTTCCCACTGCGTGACCCCCCAGGGGAGCTGAAACTCTGATAAGTCCTCAGTGCAGAACTATAAAATTGGCTGACTCTTCCCCTTCCCAAGCCAAGCTTCTATATCCCAGGGTGGTTAGGTAAATCAGGCTTCCTCATCAGATTTGCCTCTCCCCTCTGCCTGGTACCACTTCAAGCCTGATGCTTTGCCCCCCAAATCTGCAAGGGGGTCCAGGCAGCCAAACCCACAGAAAGGAAACCCTTCTACACCTTCTGCCAGAACCCTCCCACTCTCAGAGAATTCTCCTCACCAGGTTGCCAGTGGGAATCCGGACTCACCCTAACCCTTTGCCCTGAGGGTGGGCTTAGCTGTCCACATCCACAGTTTCCAGCTGGGGAAAAACTCATGATTTTATCTTGAGCAATCCACCTCACTGTCCAGCTCCTTCCATATCGCTGTCCCTAAGTTTCTCTCCGTGGGCTGCCAGAATAGACCACTCAGGCAGAATCCTGTCCCCAATCAGCCATCCCCTGGAGAGAGATGGTGAGTGCCCACCTAACTGACACCATCTTCTTCTCACTATGTTATTGATTTAGTGGAATATCAAGGCAAGTATACTCTTTAGATTTATATATTTAGTTATAAATTCAAGCAATATATTTTTAGTTTTTTGTGCATTAACTTTTTTTCAAGATTCTATTCATATTCTTTTTCACCTTAAGATGGAAAGTTGTTCTCAAGATAGGTAACAAAAGAAAAACGGGTTAAAACTCACTGTCCCTGGTGGATCAAGACTAAACTAATCAATACATTGCCTCAAAAAAGGGCATGGCCATAATCTACCAACAACAAGAGGCTTGTATGTAATAGACCAGCCACCCAACAAACTTCTCTGTAATCATGAAAAGGAAACAATCATCAAAAATAAAAAGGGAAACAGGGAACAAAACAACAAAGTGAGTATACTACAACTGATAAACAAGAAGGGAGATCAATGGTGGTTACTTGAAAGTTTTCACCAAGTTCCCAATGAGATAATAGAGAAAATGATCAAAATGTAAACTGTTAAATAAACTAAAATGGCAACCTGATTTGGAATTGCCATGAGCATCCCCCTTCTGAAATATGGCCTTGAGGTTTTTAGAAGGTAAATATTACTTAAGGAACAGTGTGCATGTATTTAAGAGCACTGAAGTATGTCTGTGAACATGGTTGAAAAGAAGATTTGGGTTGAATATGTTGTTAGAAGGAAAATCTGAGGATAAAATGGCTTATATGACACAGTGAACCCTGTGGTGGACAAATGTCCTTGTTTAGTCTTTTCTGGGATCCCCAAAATTATATTCTTAAGCTAATCCATTCCTTTGCATGTAAACCTATTCTCTGTGGGACCTTTCATTTAGATTCTATTAAAGGATATTTTGATTTAATCGTTTTTGATACAATAGTTTCTGTTAAGGGCCTTTAATTAGATTGTGGGACCAAGATGGTTATTAATTCTTTTATGGCTTTCCAATATCAACAGAAGCAAATAGACCTCCAAGAGGCTAGGCTCACACAGAAACTAGAATCTGAAAGAGAAGTTGAGCCTGAAGGAGAAAGCAGAGAGACTGGCAGACCTGACATTTTGCCTTGCCACATGGCAGAAGCCCAAGATTGAGCAGCCAATTCTTGGTAAGAAAGCATCTCTGATGATGCCTTGATTTTAACATTTTAACAGCCTTAGAACTATAAAATTTTAACCTAATAAATTCCATTATAAAAGCCAACCCATTTCTGGTATTTTTCTCCCAGTAGCTTTAGCAAACTAAAACACCAAAAATTATGGTTTATAATAGAAATATAAG
This sequence comes from Tolypeutes matacus, assembly GCA_026826555.1. NCBI lineage: Eukaryota > Metazoa > Chordata > Mammalia > Cingulata > Chlamyphoridae > Tolypeutes > Tolypeutes matacus. The sequence continues at coordinate 344,851 of JAKSZT010054285.1, read as the reverse complement.
AATGTTATTTTAAGATCTATAACAAATATATATATATATATATATATATATATATATATTTTTTTTTAGGGTGTTGATAAGGGGAGTTATATGTGGAAAAATGCACCCAAAGTAAAATACGTACTAAAGGTAAACTAATAACATCCTTGCATCAATTTAAAAAAATTTAAAAATACCAATGCTAAGTTTCAAAAATGGGAAAGAGGGTGTTCTTAGAAAAATGTTATATGCCATGGAATCAAGTGAATTTTCTTGACCATTATACTGTTTCAACATCAGACTTCTCGGAATGTACATGTGAAGAAGTTTACATGAGAACCAAGGCAAGTATATAAATTATGTTGTACCTGTCATTTAACATAACACTTGTAAGATAGTGAAAATGGGATATGGTCAGATGTCCCAACCCACAGGGTCTTTTGAACATCTTGAAAGTTATGTAGCTAGATACCTCTATGGGATATAAAAGTGTCCTTGTTGACATAGGTATTTTTCCAGGATAATTAGTGGCCCACACATTAGGTAACAAAATATTAAACTTTCCTCTTGGGAAATCCTGCTAATTTCTCAAAAAAGAAGGTGAAAAGCTCTGATTTATATAAGCATCATCCAGTGAAAGAAATCAGGCCTATAAGCCAAGTCCTCAATCATTTATGAACTTTATTCCTGTAATAATGAAATTAAGCTTAATTAAAAGTAATGCCTAAGAGTTGCCTCCTGAAAATTTCCTTGTCCCTCATATGTGGCCTTTCTCTAAGCCAAACTTTGCAAATAAACTCACTACCTTGCCCTTGATGTGTGACATGATTCCTGGGGATGAGCCTCCCTGGCACCAAGAGATTATTACCAAACATTCAGCACCAATGCATTGGGAAAAGACCTTGATCAAAAGGGAAATATGAAGTAAAATATAATTTTTATGTCTAAGAGATTTCAAAGTTAGTCAGGAGGACATTTCAGAGGTTAAAGTTATTCAGAAGTCAGCTAGAATTCTTAAACATCCAGATTAAACAAACAAAAGTGCTCCTGAGGGCCTTAGGGATGTCCAGTCACAAAAGGCAGGCAACCCAGCCACATGAAATCAACACCCCCTCAGTGGGACCTACCTGGAAATATATGTAAATAAATTTCCCAATATAACATAGATATACTCATTTATAAATTCCCTAATCATGACTCTTCTACTCCTTCTATCTGAACTTATAATTTTCAGTTTACCTGTTAAGTATAGTTCTCAGAGATGAAAAGATTTAGGATTGTTCATATGCTGATTGTGTCCTGGAACCCAGCAGATATATGGCCAAATCCTACCCTCCTCCTCATTAAGTCTGCACTGGACAACCAACAAAATTATAAGGACCAGCCCCAACCCCAAAACATTGATTATCTTCAACTGCAAGAAAAACAATTCCATTCTTCTACATCCCTTCTGAGCCTGAAGCAGTCAGAGCAGACATCATTCCAAACCCCTTAAGGTTAAGGGATAAACCAAAATGGGGGTGAAAGGAGTGTAACCACTGGCCAAAGCAATTTTATTGTTACTGTAGTTGTTAATTGAGAAACTTGTTAACTATTGATACAAATAATGATTTAAAAAAAAAATGTCCAAAACTAATATAGAAGAGAAAACAGAGCATTCCTGATAGGTTACACTTTGAGCAACATTTAATGGTAAAGTTGTCTCCATCTGTGAGTGACAGCTTATTTTAAAAAGACACATATGCTATAGTAATTAATGTATATCTGTTCCCTGCATTGCAAAACCATCTGGTTTAATGAAGAAAGTCAATGTAAAGCAATTATTGTAACTTGCTCCTTCAGAATCTCCTAACTGCTATCATAAGGTACTCTAAACCTCTTGACATTTGACTCTCACTCCAAATTTCTTGTTTAGAGATTTCTCTGCCCAAATAGTTTTTCTTTCAATAAATTTAAAGCTCCAATAATATTGGTGACTTTGTTTCTTTTGGTAGCTATATAATTTATATTTTATTTTTAAAGTTATTAATATATAGAGTCAATATAATAATATTTAATTTTATTTGATAAAGAAAACTATGGAAAAATATTTGGGTGGATAGAAAGAATGATGCATACGTAAACAGACATGTAATAAAGCAATAAATCCCAAGGCTCATAACATCATTTGAGTTATAGCAATGTATATATATTTCTTCACTGTATAATTCTTTCATTTTTTCTATATCTTTATACTTTTTTCTGAATGAAATGATAAGATGTACAAATTGAAATAAATTAAAACTTTTTAAGTGGCAAGTCCACCAGAAATTTGTAAGAAAATCCTTGGTGATTTTCAATTAAATGAATGCTGAACTTCACATGATGAGACTTTAAATTATTAAAAAGAATTCTACATAATAAAACTGATAGTAGGAAGTCAAATTTCTCTTCTAAATATATAACATTTTGTAATATTTTCCTTTTTACCTTAAATGCAAAGGAATAATTTTTAAGACATTTCATTTTAAAGGCCAAAAGGAATATTATGTTATAAACAAATACAGTTTCTAATGCCATAAAAATGCTGGAAAATACATTTCTTTGAAAAACACCTAGCCATGGGCTGAATTTGTGATTTGAGTGTGTTCAATGCTTATGCACAATGCAAGTGGACAATAAGTATATTGGAAATTGGTGTATTTTTTAGAAAATTGAGAAAATAGTGTATTTCCCAAAGTGTGTTATGAAAATAAGTAGATTTAAATCTTAGAGATAGATTTCCATAGTAATCTTATAAAAAATTCTCCATGCATTATTTTATAATAAATACAGGGCAATATTTTAAATGTTGGTATAATATCCACTGAATAAACAAACACAAATAACAGGTATGGTAGGAATATTGCATTTGAAATATATATATTTCATGAACTCAATATATACATTTTTAATAATTTATAAATACTTGATATATAGTCTGTAGTGAAGATTGATAGGTTTCCAGTTTCCACATTTTTAACTTTTTTTTTATCTTTAGTATTATGGATTTACCAAAAAATACATATTACATTGATTTAGAATCATAAAAAATTTAATTTCATTCACATGGTAAGACCCAAAATTCACAAATACATAAAAACAATAAAGCAGTACTTTATCCTTGAGACAGATCTTTATCTATCATCTGTCTATCTATCTATCTATCTATCTATCTATCTATCTATCTATCTATCATCTATTTATCTACCTACCTACCTACCTACCTACCTACCTACCTATCACATCTAGGAATGTATACAGGTATGTGCTTATGGATTTATAGTAATGGATATATTTTTTTCTGGCTGAAAATGTTTAATACATTTTCAATACAAGTTTAATAAGCAAAACAGCTGATAATATGCTTAAGATTTGGAATTTAAAATCAAATATGGGGGAAGTGGCTGTGGCTTAATCAGTGGGGCTCCCGTTTGCCATATGGGAGGCCCCGGGTTCGGTTCCCGGGGCCTCCTGGTGAGGGTGGGCCCGCCTGCACGGCTGACCCAGCGAGCACAAGCGGCAAGGGGGGTATAAATGAATAAATAAATAAAATCTTTTAAAAAAAAAATCAAATATGGGAGTGCATCTCATACTGTACCATGCCTGCCCCCTTGTGTGGGGTGTGTACTGTTTTTCTTTTCCCTCATTTTTCAATAAATTCTTTATTCCCTTGCCTACACTAAAAATAATCCAGTATAGGTGAGATACTGAAAATCTTGGCAGAAACAGAAATCATTATAAACAGAGACAATGGTTGAAGAGATAAATCTTCATAGTGCAACTCCCCATCACTCCATGTGAGCAAGAGGCAGGTACATCAAATCCAATGAGCCCAAGATGTCACCCCAAAGAAAGTGAAAGGAAAGAAATAAAAGAAAAAGAATAATACTAAGTTGTTTTTGGCTGTTTGTTTCCATGGATATTTATCGATATTTCATAATAGACATTTTAGTACATTAAGATGCTTTCTCCATCTTCACCTTCAAGTCAAATCTGCAAGTTCAGTGTTTCCATGGCTTTGCTCCAGACATCATTTCTTTATAAATACCACAAATCATAGGAAATACATAAAAATAACACATCCCTCTTAAAAAAGGAAAGACTATTTAGGGTCATTAGTTTTATGAATATACGCATGCAAAAAAAAACAAAGCTACATGACTGCACATGACCATGAGCAACGGTATTTCAAGGAAATGAAGAGGTAATTAAAAATATACCAGTTCAATAAACTCTGAGAATAATGTAAATATTATATATATACGTATACAAATGTGTATGAATATGGATATGTGTATAGGTATATATACATATATATGAAGGATGAATGAGGGGAAGTAGAAAAAGAATAATGAGATAACAATAAATATTCCAAACATGGATCATGTCTGAACTAAATCAAAAGGAAGAGAAGAAATTGGTGTCTAGAAAACTTACAGAACTAATGAAATTAAAAAGTTACTATTTGCTATGTTTTTCCCAGGAACTATCCTATTATTAAGACCATGTATTAGTATTGCATATTTGTTATAGTTCATGAGAGAACATTCTCATACTTGTACTGTTAAAAACAGTCAATCATCCACCATGGGGTTCATATGGCCCCATGCTTTGTACAACCCATCCAAAATATACATCAAATGTTAGCCATGGACTAAAATTACCTGTAATATTTTGACAATGCTCTTTCATTATTTGTAACAAATGTTCTACCTCAATGCAATTTGTTCATTTTGGTCAATTTATGGGAATCTTGTATGGTACGCCTGATTGTTTTGTAAACTCACAAATTCTCTAATAAAAAAAATCAAAGGAAAAATGACAAACTAAAAAATAAGTTGCAACTCATATGCTAAAGGACTAATTTTCCTAATATATAAAGAACCCTACAGATCAATAAGAAAAATACCAACAATCAATAAAAATTGGGAAAAGATCTGTAGATAGTTTTCAGAACATGAAATAAAGATTGTTATTATTATATGGAAAAAATGCTTAATCTTACATGTTAAAAAAGCCTGTGATTTAAAAACATTTTAATACTATTTTTCACATACCATGTTGGCAAAATGTAAAACAATATGATAGTATGTTTTTTACAAATTCTGTGTGATGGGCACTCATATATTTCAGGTAAAAGTTTTCAGTGGAGAAAAATTTGTAATAAGAAAGTTAAAAATGCCTATACTCCCTGGCCTAGTATTCTATCTTTTTTAGCATGGTAGGCTATAGATACACTACCACATGTATGAAATTATAAAATTACTTGACTTTACATTGCAGTACCATTTGCAATAGCAAATGTTTGAAACAAAGCAAATGTCTACCAGGAGGGAATGTTTAAATTACTGTAAACTCTTCAAATAGAATACCTGTATTTGCAAAAAAGGAGAAACCTCTCTATGACTTGTTATGGAATGTTCTCCATAGAATGTTTACTAAAATGTGTACGATAATCTCCAAGATATATTGTTAACTGAATATAGTAAGAACAAATGTTACCTTTTGGAAAATACAAGGAAATCAATACATGACTGATTTTGGAGTGCAAATATCTTGAAGGAAAAAAAAAACAGAGAGAATGAGGGAAGAACATTACAAAATAAAAAACATTGCTAAGGAGGAAGGGAATCTTCTATTTGAAAAGAATATGCAGGGAATTTTAAAAATCCTACATAATTATTTATATGTTTCAGAAAATATCTTATCCAAGAAAATATGCATCTGATTAGAGAACCAAAAATGTCAGTAGTATCAATTAGTAGAAAATTTACCATTCCCTAGTATATTACATGAATTAAATCACTATGAAAGCTCCATACTAAAAAAACAAAGGAAAGAAATGAGCATGGTAGTAGAATATAAGGCATATAATGTAAACATTACAAATTAGAAAAAGAGAGAGATGTAGGAGAAAGATTATTGAAAAAAAGAATTTGATCGAAGAAGATATCCTAAAGAAATTAGGTATTTCAAAATTAAATTAACATTCATTTAAAATTTCCACAAAATATTAATGATATTAAAAAATATAATATAATAAAATGACCTCAGTTTTTATCACCAAAATGCACTTTACCAAAAACTGAAAAATTGTTTACTTTGATTAAATTGTTAATGTCATCTAGACTACCTATTTTTTTGCTGTACAGTTTTTACAGGTTTTTTTTTTTTTTTTTTTAGTATCTTCTCATAATACTCTTTTATTTCTATGGGTTTGGTATTTATGTCCCCCATTTTATTTCAAAATTTAGTTACTTGCATCATTTCTCTTTTTGTCAGTGTAGTAAAAGTGTTTTCAATTTTATTGACTTTATTGACTTTGGTGATTCTCTCTATTGCATTTTTATATTTAATTTATGTTAGCTCTAACCTTGGTTATTTCCTTACTTCTACTATTAACAGGTAAAATTATTTCTTAATCTAGGTAATCCTGTTGTGAGGTTTGGTCTCTGTTTTGAGATTTATATTCTTTTTAAGCAATTACTTAATGAGTATAGTGCTAATTATATGTTCAAGCAAAAGAGGCAGAAGATCCTTGTGTAGGAAAACTCTAAAAGAGTCTAACTCTGTTACATTACAAAAATAGGTTAACAGATATTCCAAGGTAAGACTCACCATTAGGGTGCCAATTTCCTTGGGTTGACTCCCCTGCCTATAATGTCCAGCTGTCTCTAGAGCCATCAGGAGGCACCACTGCTTGAGGCATTACTTACTGTGGCAGTCAGTGAGACCCTCCTGATACTTCCATGAGTGTGACCTCCCAACTCATTTTGAAATCTCTTAGCTGTGAAAACACATTTGTATTTGAAATTCCTCTCCTTTGGTCCAGGACTTTTTCCAAATGCATCACTAGTTGGTGTTTCATAATAATCCCTCAGTATTGAGGAGATTCATCCCTGGGAGTCATGTCCCCAGCTGGTGGTGAGACTGTGAGCTTATATGATGAGTTTGGCTTAGAAAAGGGCTACAACACAGCAGAAGAGGGGGCTTTCAGGGGGTAACTCTTTGGCAATATGTAATACTGGGCTAAGTTTCAATTTCACAAGAACAATGTTCATAAGTAAAAGCATCAATATCAAGGGCCTGGCATATTGGTCTGTCCTCCTTTGCTAGGTACTGCCCATGTATTTGAGGGATTCTTGCCACTCTATTAGAAAATATTACAGGTCTCCCCAGGATGGAAATTCAATATTCTTTTGGTTATTGTGTGGGTTCCCACAAAACAGGACAACATCCCATGACCACTTGAACTTATTATTATTCCATAGAGGCATGCCCTCGGTGCACCCGTCCCCACACATTTCCCCATCACTGACACCCCACACCAGTGATCATCCCCATCCCCCCACAAAACAAAAAATGAATATTTAAAAAAATAAAATAATAATAAATAAAATACAAAAATAAAAAGTAAATGATTCATTATGCCTTTCATCACCATAAAGTATGCTATATTTTATGTACAGTGCCAATGTCTTCAGTATGTTCCCCAGTGTCTTATTTTTTTTTTCACTTTAAATTAAAAGAAGCTTTAGGTTACAGAAAAGTCATAAAGAAAACATAGGGGGTTCACATATACCCTGCCCCCTCCACCTCTCATATTTTCTCCTATTAATAGCATCTTACAATGAATATGATACATTTGTTACAATTGATGAACAAATATTGAAACATTGATACTAACCATGGTCAATGGTTTATATTATGGCTTACATTTTGCACAGTACACTGTAATAGGATTTCAAAAAATTAATAATGGTCTGTATCCATCATTGCAAAATCATGCACAACAATTCCAATGCCCTAAAAGTGCCCTATCTATTCTATTCTTCCTTTCCCCTCCCCTTGTAACCTACTGCTATCAGAAGGTTGCAATTTTTGAAGAATGAAATTCAGTTTCATGCAATTGTTTTGAGGGCTTGTCATATTGGTCTGTTTTTTTTTTTTATTAGGCACTGCCTTTGTTCTTGAGAGAGTCTTGCCCCACTATTTGAGAACACAGCAGGACTCCCCAGGAAGTGAGTTTAATACTATCTTGTTTATTGTGTGTATCTTCAAATACTGAGATAATGAATACCTTCATATTCCATAGACGCATGCCCTGAGTGCACCCTATCCCGCATACCCCTCTCCTCTGATGCCATGCACCAGTAATCCTCTCCTGCCACATTTGCCAAAAGAAAATTCCCACTATTGTATTTTCAACCACAACCTAAAAATCTCCAGGGTTCACCTGTTCCTTCCTACAGCCATACCTCAGTTCCATAGACAGTCCAACCTAACTGAACCCACACTGTTCACCCTCGCATTCATGCAACATTGACCCCACTCACATCCTTGCACCACCATTACCACCATGCACAGCCAAACCACCACCTTCTCCCTTATCATAAGTTCTCTCCAGATTGAGCATCAACTCACTACACTCTACACCCTTTATGTCTCCTGATAACCTATCTTCCATACACTATGTCTGAAAGTCTGGTCAATATGCTTAGGTCATATTAGTGAGGTCATACAATATTTGTCCTTTAGTGACTGGCTTACTTCACTCAACATAAGACTCCAAGATTCATCCATGTTGTTGTGTGGGTCAATACTTCACTCACTCTTACCACTGAGTAATATTCCATTGTATTAATATACCACATTTTGCTTATCCTTTCATTTGTTGGTGGACACTTAGGCTACTTCCAACTTTTGGCAACAGTGAATAATGTTGCTATGATTATTGGTGTTCATATATCTGTTCTTCTCCTTGCTTTCAATTCTTTTGGATATTGTATTAGTCAGCCAAAGTGGTGTTGATGCAAAGTATGAGAAATATGTTGGCTTTTATAAAGGATAGTTATTTGGGTTAGAGCTTACAGTCACTAGGCCATAAGAGTAAGTTACTTCCTTCACCAAAGTCTGTTGCTACGTGTTGGAGCAGGATGCCTGCTCTTCTCTGTGAAGGTTCAACTTTTCTCTTCCTCTTAAGACTCCATGGTACCAGCGTCTTCCAATCTCAGCTATAGGCTGGCATAAGGCTCATCTGTCTTCTGGGGCTCATCTCTTTCTGGGGTCAACTGCTCTGCTCTTTCCACAATGCCAGCTGTAAACTATCAGGCAAATGGCTGGGGTTTCTCCCTGGGGCTCCAGCATCAAAAAACTAAGCTCATTCTTCTGCCGTGTCATTTTCTGTGTGAGTCTCTGCCCACTAAGGGTTTGGGAACTCAACATCTTACTGACATGGCTGAATCAAAAGCCCTAATTTTAATTTAATCAAGTAAAAGTGAAACTTCTGAATTTAATACAATCAAAGTGTATCATGCCCAGAGGAAGAGAACAGTTTTAAAAGATAATCAATAATTCTTTTTGGGATTAATGAAATATATCAAACTGCCATAGATATACACCCAGCAGTGGGATTGTTGGATCATATAGCAAGTCTATACCTACTTAAGGATCCATGAAATTGTCCTCCACAATGGCTGTTCCATAATACTTTCTTACCAGCAGTGGATGAGGGTTCACTTTCTTTCACATTCTCTCCAACACTTGTAGTTATTTGTTTTTTCATAACTACCTCTTTGATACATATATGATGATATTTCATTGCAGTTTTGATTTGCATTTCTCTAGTAGCTTGTGATGTAGAGCATCTTTTTATGTGGTTTTTAGCCATTTGTGTTTCTTCTTTGGAAAAGTGTCTATGGAAATCATTTGCCAATTTTTAAAATGGGTTGTTTGTGTTTTTGTTTTCAAGATGTAGCATTTCTTTATATAAGCTGGATATTAGATCCTTATTAGAGTGACTGCCATTATTTTTTCCCTACTGAGTATATTGCCTTTTCACGTTCTTGACAAACTTCTTTGTAGCATAATTTTTAAAATTAATCTTGAGTCCTTCCATTTATCTATTTTTTTCTTTAATTGTTCACACTTTGGGTGTAAAATTTAGGAAACCATTTCCTACAACAAGATCTCATAGATACCACTCTACATTATTTTCTAGGGGCTTTACTGTCTTGGCTTTTATATATAGGCCTTTGATCCATCATGAGTTAATTTGTGTATAGGATGTGAGATGGTGATCCTTTCTCATTCTTATGGTTATGGGTATACAGATCTTCCAGAACCATTTATTGAAGAGGCCATTCTGTCTCAATATAGTGGGCTTCTTTGACTTGTTGAATATCAGTTGATTGTATATATGACAATCTATATCAGAACTTTCTCTTCAGTTCCATTGGGCACAATATCTATCCTTGTGCCAATACCATGCATTTTTGACCACTGTAGTATGCTTTAAAGTCATTTAGTGTAATTCCTCCCATTTTTTTTTCTTCCAATATGTTTTTGGATATTCAGGACCCTTTGCTCTTTGAAATAAATTTGAAAATTGTCATTTCCAGTTCAGTAAAATATTCTGTTGTAATTTTTAAATCATGGTTCTGTTAAATCAGTAAATCAATTTGGATGAAACAGACATCTTAATGATGTTTTTGTCTTCCAATCCATGAACAGGAAATATTCTTCTATTTATTTAGGTCTTCTTTGACTTCCTTTAACAATGTTGTATAATTTTCTCTATACAAGTCCTTTCCATCTTTAGATAAATTTATTCTTAGACATTTGATTCTTTTAGTTGCTTGTAAATGAAATTTTTTTCTTTATTTCCTCCTCAGATTGCTCATTCTTGGTGGACAGAAATGGTACAGATTTTTGCATGTTGATCTTATATCCTATCCTTTACTGAACTTGTTTATCAGCTCTAAATGCTTTTTTGTAGGTTTTTCAAGGCTTTCTACATATAAGATCACGTCACCTTCAAGTAGTGAAATATTAATTTCTTTTCCAATTTCCAATTCCTTTTCTTGCCTAAGTGCTCAAGCAAGTATTTCTAACAAAATGCTAAATAGAAGGAGTGACAGAGAGCATCCTTGCCTTGTTCCAGATCAAACAGTGAAAGCATTTAGCATTTCACCATTGAGTATGATGTTAGTGGTGGGTTTTTCATATTTTCTCATTTATCAAGTTGAGGAAGTTTCCTTCTATTCCTTTCTTTTGAAGTGTTTTCTGTGTACATAGAGCTGATCATGTGATTTTTTTCTTTCAGTCTGTTAATGTGATGTATTACATTGATTGATTTACTTATGCCAAACCATCCTTGCATACCAGGGATGAAACCCAATTGATCTTGATGTATAATTCATTTGATGTGTTGTTGAATATGATTGAGAAGTATTTTGTTGACTTTTCAGCCTCTAAATTAGAGAGATTCATCTGTAGTTTTCTTTTCACGTGGTTTCTTTATGGGGTTTTGGTATTAGTGTGATGCTGGCATCATCGAATGACTTAGGCAATGTTCTCCCCATTTCTCTTTTTTGGAAGTTTACGTAGGATTGGTGTTAATTCTTTCTGGAATGATTGGTAGAATTCACCAGTAAAGCTATCTGATCCTGGTTTTTTGAGGTTGTGAGGTTTGTGATGACTAGCTTAATCTGGTTACTTCTGATTGTTCTGTTGATCTTTTTCCTATTTCTTCTTTCATCAGTGTAGGCTACTTCTGTGTTTCTTGAAATTTGTCCATTTCACCTAGGTTATCCTTCTTGTTGACACACGATTTTTCAAAGTATCCACTTATGATATGTTTCATTTCTGTTGATCAGTGGTGATATCCCTTCTTTTGTTTTTTATTTTATTTTAATTATTTGCACCTTCACTCTTGTTTTTCTTTGTTAGTCTAGCTAAGATTTGTCAATGTTATTAATTTGCTAAAAATACTAGCTTTTGGTTTTGTTCATTTTTCTTGTATTTTTTATTGTCATTTTAATTTAGTTCTACTCTAATCTTTGTTATTTCCTTCTTTCTGCTTGCTTTGGTGTTAGTTTCTTGTTCTTTTTCTAATTCCTCCATGTATTCTGTAGATCTTTGATTTTAGCTCTTTCTTCTTTATATTATTTTTTTATAAAGATTTTTATTTATTTATTCATTTATCCCTCCCTTGCTGCTTGTGCTCGCTGGGTCAGCTAACCACACCGTGCGGGCGGGCTTGCCTTCACCAGGAGGCCCCGGGAACCGACCCAGGGCCTCCCATATGGTAAACGGGAGCCCTACTGATTGAGCCACAGCCACTTCCCTCTTCTTTATTAATATAAGCATTTATGACTATAAATTTCCCACTCAGCACTGCTTTTGCTGCCTCCCATATGTTTCAATACACTGTGTTCTCATTTTCATTTGTTTCAAGGTACTGCTTTCTTTTGCAATTTCCTCCTTGATCCACTGATTGTCTAAGAGTGTGCTGTTTAATTGCCATATCTTTTTGCCAATTTTGGTTTTCTGCGCCTATTTAACTTCCAGCTTCCTTCCTTTTGGAAAAGAGAAATTACTCTGCATATTTTTGATTTTTCTAAATTCATTGATACTTGTTCTGCAACCTAACATGTGGTCAAATCCTGGTGAATGACCCATATGCACTCCAGAAGTGTAGCATATGTCTTTTAGCTCTAATTCTTCTAACATATTATTCAAGTTCTCTGTTTCTTTATTAACCTTCTGTTGAGATGTTCTGTCTAATGATGATAAAGGTGTATTAAATTTCCCCACTATAATTGTAGAGGCTTCTATTTCTTCCCTTAATTTTGCCAGTGTTTTCCTCATGTACTTTGTGGAACCCTGGTTAGTTGCATAAATGTTTTTGATTGATATTTTTTCTTGGTATAGAGCCCCTCTTATTAATATTTAAAGTCCTTTCTCTTTTACAAATAATTTTGCATTTAAAGTCTATATTCTGTCATATTGGTATAACTACTCCCCCCTGTTTTCAATCATCTCAGAAGTCTAAGTTGATGAATGTATGAATCTTGGAAATATTGGTCATTTGGTTCTCTGGGAAATTAATTTCCTTGATTATTAATTTCTTTGGAGAAAAGTCATTTGTGTCTTTTATTGCAACATTAAATATATCTAAGATTTACCAAGTGCACAGTGTAAATTTTGAAAAGAACCATGACTGAATTCTAAAGCGAAATGCTGTCAGGCTACTAAAGCTGTTATAATATTGAGGGTATCTATGTCCTCAGAATAATCATGGGTCTGTGTAACACAGTGAACCCTGTGGTGGATGATGGACTGTGGATAACAGAGAAAATTTGAGAACAATCTTTCATAGATTATAAAAAATATACAATTAAAATATATGGTGTTAATAATAATGTGGATTGAGAGGAAAATACACCAAATGTAAGATATGGATTATAGTTAGTCATAATATTTTGATGATGTTATTTCATCATTTGTAAAAAATGTTCTACAGCAATGCAAGATGTTGGTGATGGGGTGATGTATGAGAATCCTATATAGTATCCATGATTGCTTTGTAAAACTCACAAGTTCTCTAATAAAACAAAATAAAACAAAACAAAGCAATTGTATTAATTGAATTTTTCCTAAAATAAAAATGAAATACTTAAAAAATCTAATCGACAATATTTATTTCATAATCATAATAGAATTTACTTTTTTCACATTTAGTTATTTAATAATTCATACTACTCTTTAAACTCTCATTTCATTCCTGTCACCTTTATTCCTTCTTTAATCTTTCCCACACCTATGATCTTCAAATCAATATTCACCAAATGTTTGCTCACTCTTCAGTCTCCCATGCTCTACAAAAGGTGAATACAGTTTATTTATCTTTTCTCTCCTTGGAGGGACTTCTCTCCCTTTGGAATTTAGTTCACTTGATGGTCTTAAAACAAGAACTCTCTGCTAGGACATTAAATAATCTATTATATACTTTATTCAGCTTTTTCTTATTGTCAGGATGGAACTAGTGTTCCCTCGTGACTTTCAACCTCTTACACAGAAGCAGAAATTTAAGAATCATTTTTAAGTCTGCACCAATTCAAATTTTGGCTTTTAGATTATTTCTAACCTATTTTTTGTTTCTTTAATTTTACCTTCCTTTTTATTATTTCTGTTTTTTTCAATAAATACAGCTTTATTATTTACCTTTGCTGTAATACCAAATTATAAGGTTATAATATTATACAAAATTACACTTAAGAGTAGTTTCATAAATTTTTATATGGAGTATTTTCCTTATAATTCAGTATAAATGTTTTTTATACTTTCAGTCATGATTTATGTTTTTAGTTATTTATAACATAGTGATGTGTTTCTAGTTTTCAATCACATGAGTGATTTGAGATTATTCTTTATTTTATAGGTATAATTTTCATTTAGGCTTTGTAAATCTTTTCCTTTAAAAGTCCTTGAGGTTTTTCACTCTGAATTACCAAGTTATTGATATTCATAAATGTTTCATTTACACTATAAAATAATCTGCATTATGCAACAATAGGATGCAATGTTTAACATCTGACTATTATATGCACTGTTTATCTTTCCTCAGCTCTTCACTATTGTTGAGGAAGAAAGTGCTGCAGCTTTGCTCTGTTTCTCCTCCTTTGCAGAAACTGGCAGCTTTAGAAAAATACCCGCCCCTCCTCCCTTTTCCCATGGAATCCACAACTTAGGGAGATAAGCACCCTACTCCCCCTTTTGTCTGGAATCCACAAAGTTAACGATGCTATGTCTCTCCTCCCTGAGGCCCTCCACTTTAGGAAGATAATCTAATCTCACACCTTTGCTTCTGTAACCCCCGCCTGCCTGCTTGCTTCAGGAATTTACCCATTTGCCCAGCAACCCACTAGCCAAAAAACACAAACTTATATAACCCCATGGAAGCTGATGCCCAGGGCTCAGAATTTGGAGACTTGACTCTTCTCTGGGCCTGCATGTAATAAAACTTTGTTCCTCCACCTCTCTAGTGCACGCTTGGGTTTCTCATCATCTAAGTTTCATCTGCCACAACATTTGGTTCCCTGACTGGGAATCCCAACTGAGGAGGCCCATTGTGTCTCCAGTTTGGGGCTCATGGGCATGGCCAATAGTGATCTCCGAGTGACCGAGGTAGGCACCACCTGTCCTCTTAATAGGACCTCCTTCTGAGGCGGTCACATCCTCGCACCCTGGCATAACTCAGTGGGGAGGGGGACTGAACAGTGCCAAAAGACTCTGGAAAGGTATGGCCCTGGGTGCCAAGTCCTCAGTCAGGCCCATCTCTGGACAGAAGGGGAGACTGATCACTTCCCAAAGTCTCAAATATCAAGATCCCAGGATAGGGCAGACCCTGTGGGAGGGACTGTATAATCTCTGAGTGATTGTGTGTGTGAATGAGGATGACAGAGGCTTGCCTCTGTTATTCCAGTCTGTGAGTCCACAGCCTGTGCTACAGAGCCTGAGTGGGCCCTAAACTGTTTTCTGTGGCTATGTCATATGGCATATCAGCCCACTCAAACTCTGCCCAGGAGCCTTAGCTAAGGAGACCTGAAGTTCTCGCAAGGGATGAGGACAGGCAGGCATCTGAGTGGCCCCGAAAGAGGCAACCCCTTTCCTTTGTCTGTCTTGCACCACTGATGCAGGATATAGGCTCATCACAGTCAAAACCAATCATCTTAAACTGCATGCTTAAGAATTTCAAGAAGGGCTTTTCTGGAGATTATGGGGTCCAGATGAACCCCAGCACCCTCCAAACCTTATGCGAAGTAGAGTGGCCCACTTTTAACATTGACTGGCCCTCAGAAGGGACCCTGGATATAGCCAGGGTCTGCACAGTGTGGTTGGTTGTCACAGGAACTCCCTGCCACCCTGATCAGTTTCCCTACATTGACTCGTGGTTATAAATAGCCCATACTCTGCTCCTTTGGATTTGATTGTGCATTGGAAAAAAGGGACAGAGCAGGGTCTTGGTTGCACAGGGAATGGGGCCCCAGAAGCCAGTCATTCATCAGGGGTCCTCAGAAGAGGACCCACCACCCCCACCACCACTGCCATACACTCTGGCCACTCTAGCCTCTACTCTTAGCACAGTAGTGCAGGTGGATCTCCCAGAAACACCCCCACCATCGGTCCCTCCAGGACCATTAGCACCCTCTGGAGAAAGCCCTGGAACTCCAGTAGCAAGGAGGCTCCAGTCAGTGCAACCTGCATTACAGATGCTCCTATGTGAGACACAGGGTTCAGCCCAGATCAGCAAGGATGGAACTATCCAACCCGGGAGGCCTGTTGTGTACTACCAGCCCTTCACAACTACAGACAACTTAAACTGGAAGCACCACACCCCTTCCTACTCGGAAAAGCCCCAGGCCCTCATTGGTCTCTTAGAATCCATTTTCCAAACCCATCATTCCACTTGGGATGACTGCCGCCAACTCCTCCTGACTTTGTTTAACACAGAGGAGAGATGATGGATTCTGACAAAAGCCTGAAAGTGGCTGCAGGAGCAGGCCCCTGCTGGCATTTTTAAATTTGGAGGATTGGGCATGAGAGGCGGCACCAGAGGCCCAGCCAAACTGGGACTTCAACACTGATCAGGGATGGGCTGCACTCCTTTGAGGGGTTGAGGAAGGGGCAAATGACCCACAAACATGATAAAGACAACTTTAGTCACTCAAAGGCCCAAAGAATCTCTGGGAGATTTCTATGAACAACTTGGCAAGCCTTCAGAATTTACACCCCTTTTGACACAGAAGCTCTGGAAAACAGAAAATGGTGAATGCTACCTTTGTTGCACAGGCAGCATGAGACATTAAAAGAAAGCTCCAAAAATTAGAAGGGTTCACGGGAATGAACACCTTTCAGCTCCTTGAGATCGCCAATAAAATGTTCATCAGTTGAGATGAAGTCGTTGAGCAAGAGGCCAAAAAGTGAATGAAACATCAAGTCTCCCTACTGGCAGCTGCCTTGGGAAATCCTGACCCCACCAGATGAGGAGGGCCACCTCGAAAAGGGGGTACAAACACCAAAGGGGTGCCCCTGGCCAGAGACCGATGTGCCTACAGCAAAGAAAGTGGACACTGGAAAAATGAGTGTCCCCAAAAGAATCAGGCACATGGAGGGAGCAACCCCAAAGGGAAATACCAACCTGAGCCCCAGGATCATCTGATCAGGCTGGTGGGACTCTATTCCAAATAGGGGCAACTGGGCTCACTGGAATTTGGCCCCCATGAGCCCATGGTCAAACTACAAGTCAGGGGCCTGTCAATAACTTTCATGGTAGACACTGGTGCTGAATAGTCTGTGGTCACAACCCCCATCACCCCTTTTAGTGGAAAAACTATTAACATCATAAGAGCGACTGGAAATCAGTCAAGCCAACGGCCTTTTTGCCAGTTGAGCACTTGCCAGCTTGGTAGCCACGAAGTGACCCATAAATTTATAGACCTGCCTGAATGTCCAGTTCCCTTACTTGGTAGGGGCATCGTAACCAAACTGGGAGCCCAGATTACCTTCAAACATGGGGGGACAGCAAGCTTAAGCCTCAGGACCGGCCTCACTCTCCTTGTCACCATACCCCAAAGTGAGGGATGGAGGCTTCATGCAAAAGAAAATTCAAGTCAGACTCCAGAAAAACTGCTAGAACTTTTCCCTCAGGTTTGGGCAGAAAAAACCCTGCCAGGAATGGCACAGAAACATGCACCCATCATCATCGACCTGAAGCCTGGAATGGTCCCGGTCTGGTAGAGGCAGTATCCAATCCCCCGTGAAGCACAATTGGGCATGGTTGAACACATAGATTGTCTGAGAAAATAAGAGATCCTGATCGAGTGCCAGTCATGCTGGAGCACCCCATCATTACCAGTAAAGAAGCCAGATGGGACAGGATATCGATCAGTGCAGGATCTACAAGCCATTAACAATGCCACCCTCACCTTGCACCAGGTTGTTCCCAATCCATACAATTTGCTGGGACAGCTGCCACCTGGAGCCACCTGGTTCACATCCTTGGACTTAAAAGATGCCTTCTTTTAAGTCAACTGGTCTGCAGCCAGCCTCTGTTTGCCTTTGAGCGGGAAGATCCCAGAACCCAGCAGAAAACTCAGTTAACCTTCAAGGCTTCAAAACCTCCCCTACCCTTTTTTGGGGAAGACTTGGCAGCAGATCTAGCCACCTATCCCTGGGAAGACTGCAGGTGTGTCCTTTTACAATATGTGGATGACTTCCTACTTGCTGGTGAGATGGAAGAGGACTGCTGGAAAATGACCCAGGCTCTCCTGCAACTTCTAATACAGACTGGATACAAAATATCTTGGAGAAAAGCCCAAATCTGTAAACAGCAGGTCAAGTACCTGGGGTTTAGCATCACACAAGGGCACCAGATGCTTAGACCACAATGAAAGAAAGTGATCTGCACCATCCCTACCCCCACCACAAAAAGAAAACTTCATGAGTTCCTCATGGCTGCAGGATTCTGTCGCATCTGGATTCCCGAGTTTGCAGCCATGGCCAAACCTCTTTATGAAGTTCTGAGGGGTCCAGTAAAAGAATCCCTTGCCTGGGGAGAAGCTCAACCATGCACTGGCCAGCTCAAGGGTAAATAAGATAATAGACTGCAGCAGAGGAGATATTTATAGCTTCCCTGTATCTGCTTATTATGCACCTTTCCCTCATGTTGTTCCAACTCATTAACAAACCCAGACACTGGTCTGGATGGGATCAAAGTTTTTCTTACTGATTCTCTTTTCAACAGTCACCAGGCTCTGAGTCAGGGGAATCCAAGTTTTATTATACATCTTCCAAGAGCTCTCTGGTCTTCCATACTATCCAGCAGTACCACCAATTCACCCTGCCTAGGGAAAACTCTGCTGGAAGCCTTACTCGGGAGATACTACTACATAGCCTGACTAGCTTCCCTCTGTGCCACCATCAGCAGTCATTGCCAAGTTTGTGCCAAAAACAATCCTCTGCAGGACCCCTGAGGTCTGGCTGGTATCCAACACACAGGGACAGCACTTTTTGAAGATCTCACAGTAGACTTCACAGAAGTGAAACCAAGTCGAGGGTACAAATACCTGTTAGTGATGATATGCACTTTTTCAGGCTGTGTCAAAGTTTTCTCCACTTGCACCGAAAAGGCAAGAAAAGTGACTAAGGTTTTACTTAGAGAAATCATTTCCCAACATGGGCTGCTACTGTCTATTGGAACCAACAATGGCCTGGCCTTCGTGGCTGCCATAGTCAAAGAGCTGGCAAAAATGTTAGGGATCAGGGTGGAAACTCCATACCACTTATACACCCCAGAGTTCAGGGAAAGTTGAGTGCATGAATCGAACCCCCAAAGCCACCCTAGCCAAATTCTGCCAAGAAACTGGTCTCCCCCGAGTAGACTTACTTCCCTTAACCCTCCTCTGAGTTAGGTGCACCCCAGGACCCACAGGCAATTCACCCTTTGAAATTCTATTTGGACAGCCACCCCCAATTATCCAGGTCATCAAAGAAATCTCAAGCTCCTGGGGAAGGCTAGCCAAGATTTCATCCTCCAGCAGCTGGGGGATAACTCTAGCCTAAATACATAAAACTGTCTTGTCCAGAAACCTCATCCCTCTGGGACACCCAGGCCACCCCTGCCAGCCAGGGAACATAGTCTGGGTCAAAGACTGGAAAAAAGAACACTTCCAGCCTTCCTGGACAAGTCCACATACTGTGATCCTTTTAACTCCTACTGCTCTTAAACTTGCCGGCATTGTCCCTTGGATCCATCATTCCAGGGTCAAGAAAGCACACCCCAATAAAGAACAGGACAGCTGTACAGCCCAACCCATACTCGGCCACCCTTGAGAGTGCGATTTACCTGAGATCCCCAAACACTGACCTCATCAAACACCTGCTGAATGGACCCCTGCTCCTGGTGGATCCTGTGCTTATACGGCCTACTTGCCCTGGTATTCGGAGTTGGACTAGCTGCTGTGGCTCCTGCAGACTGGACTATAGCAAACAGAGCCTTAATAACAATAGTTTATTGGTGTATAATAGGATGTTTCTGTGCCTTGTCTTGCTTATCCTTTTCTTCCTTCCCCCCTCCCTAGGAGCCAATACCCATCCCTAAGACCAATATTGGTTACAAATCAGACAGACCTGGGGTTACCAACTTGTGCTGAATGCCTTGATCCCCTTTTTAGCAAGGGCAACCTCAGCTTCTGGAGTGTTCAATGCTTGGAGAGTAATAAGAAATGACGTTACCCTTGCCCCTGGCAGGGGAGGGGGTGTTGGGGCTGCGTCTATAGCACCTATGACAAATACCTATGCTGAGGGCCCTCTGGTGATGGGCACTTCTGCTGCTCTTTGGGCCTAGTAGTTGGTGCCACCTGGGTGGGAGTGCCAACTTCCCCATATATCCTGCAGAAGGTTCCTGGCCTGGCAAACCGTAAATTATGAACCTGCAACCCTGTGAAATTCCCTTATTAAACATAACCACTGGATCAGAAAATAACTTTTTAAAAGCTAAACAGGACTAAAACTAGGAATCAGAATATATGACCCAGCAGGGCCGGACCCGGGGGACCTCATATTAGTCTAACTGATCCCGGTAACCCAACCCCCAGAGAAAACCCTGGTTAAAAATATCAGTAAAGCTGCCCAGACCCTAAAATCCAAAGTTAGAACAGCCTCCCAAAACATCCTTTTGAACCAAGTTCAAAATTACCACCAATTTCTAAATAAATCCTGGCCTGACATAGCTGCATCCTGCTGGCTATGTACTTCCTCAGGTCTAACCATGTTCCCTGTAGTTGTCCCATGGAACATAATCCTCCTGACCTGTGATAGTTCTGTGGTAGGAACCAAGCCCTTCTCAGTCTGCATAACCAACCCCCCAGGAAAACTAGCTAACTGTAAAACATAACTACCAGCTCCTCTTTAACTATCCTCCCTCTTGGAAAAGCTAACTCTAACACCACTTGCCCACTCAATGAGTCTAACTGATGCACCACAAACTCCACCATCTGGGTCTGTGGCATCAACGCCTACCTGTGCCTACCCTAGGATGGCCAGGGCATCTGCTACCTGGCTTGGCCAGTACCATTGTTCTCAGTGTATAGAGATGAATTGCCTGGAGAGCTCTCCTGAACCTAACAAGCAATACAGGCAATTCAGGCAACTCTTGGAACTAGGAACTGTCAGAAGCATGGCAGTAGCAGCAGCCTCACTTGCAGTTTGTCAGGATGGCATACAAACCCTAGCATAAGAAACGGCAAATGACCTCAAGGAAATATCGGCATCTCCCAACAGGTTGCAAGACCAAATAAACTCATTGGCAGAAGTAGTTTTACAAAACAGGTAAGGATTAGACTTTCTCACCAGAGGTTCAGGAGGAATCTGCCAGGTCCTGGGGGAAGAATGTTGTTTCTATGCAAATTCCTCAGGTATAGTTAGAGGCAAGGTTGCCCTGCTAAAAGAATGAGCCAAAGACCACTTAAATGTACATACCAGGCATCTGCCAACGGGAACTACTTCCAGTATCTCCTCTCCTGGATTTTGCCATTCATGCCTATAATAGCTGCAGTCTTCTTCCTCTTAACTTTTGGGCCATGTGCTCTACAGTACCTTACACAATACATCACTTCCCGCCTAAATGCCTTAAAACACCAAGTAATGCCTCATGTTAAGTATCAGCCTTTAGGGACTATATAAAAATCTCCAGGGAAGCGGCTGTGGCTCAATCAGTAGGGCTCCCGTTTACCATATGGGAGGCCCTGGGTTCGGTTTTCGGGGCCTCCTGGTGAAGGCAAGCCTGCCCGCATGGTGTGGTTAGCTGACCCAGTGAGCACAAGCAGCAAGGGGGGGATAAATGAATAAATAAATAAAATCTTTAAAAAAAAAAAAAATCTCCATGTTAGCAGATGATGATCCATAAGGAATTATAAGGGCATCAAAGGGGGGAATGATGAAGAAATTGCTGCATCCCTGCTCCTTCCCCTAGCAGGACCCAAAGCTTTAGGAAGATAACAGCTCCTCTCCTCCACTTCAACTCTGCTTTAGGAAGATAAGCTAAACTCACACTTCTGCTTTTGTAAACCCCACCTGCCCACTTGTTAAGGAATTTTCCCCTCATAAAGTCCCTATATAAAGTCATGAAAGCCAAAACTCGGGGCTAAGGCTTTGGGGACTGGATTCTCCTCTGAGGCCACACATAATAAAACTTTGGTCCTCCACCTTCCCGAGTGCCGCTTGGGTTTCTCATCATCCAAGTTTCGTCTGCTGCAAAACTTGAAGTCACTACTTTATCAGTAAATACTAGGTAAATACAGTGTAATTTACAGAAAAATCAAACAGAAAGAACACTGTTCTGATATAAACCCCCAAACAAAGACATTTTTCCCATTATTAAATGTTTGCATTAATTTCATGTCTTTGTACAATTGAAAAACAATATTATTATAATTATAATGTTAACTCTAGTCCATATACACAAACACTTTTACTGTATCCCTATGTCACCCACCTTTTCATTATACATGATAGGTATAACTTTAGGTATTGCATATCCAAACTCATAGATTTATCA
Organism: Tolypeutes matacus; assembly: GCA_026826555.1. Taxonomy (NCBI): domain Eukaryota; kingdom Metazoa; phylum Chordata; class Mammalia; order Cingulata; family Chlamyphoridae; genus Tolypeutes; species Tolypeutes matacus. The sequence continues at coordinate 322,449 of JAKSZT010054285.1, read as the reverse complement.
TTAATTTTTATGTGCTTACATTCCTTTACTTGTAGAAAAGAAGTGGATTCACATGTCAAAAATACAATAAAATATGAACACATATGTATTTATTACAGAATTGTGAGTTTACATATCAAACCATGCACAAAATACTGGATTACTGATCACTTCCCTATCACCAAAACCTTGCATTGGAACATTTGTTGCAAATTATGCTAGCACTTTTGAAAAACAATTGCACTATGTTTAACAACAGTTACTTTTGTTACAAATGATAATAGAGTTTTAAAATAGTTCTATTTATTATCCATTATTTACACTAGGTTTTTTTTTTCCCCATGCACCATCCTATTATTACTACCTAGTATTAGTATGGCATATTTGTTATAATTCATGAAGGACTATTCTTGTCTTGTACTATTAACTATAATCCATCATATACTATAGGGTTCACTGTGTTGTACAGTCCTATGTTTTATCTTTTAATTTTTTTTCTAGTAATACATACATCCTAAAGCCTACTCCTTAAACCACATTCAACTATATAGTTCATTGCTGCTGATTACACTAATGTGCTACATCAACATCAACTTCTAAACATTTACTGTCAGCCTAAATAAGAATTCTATAAAGGGTAAACATCCACTCCCCATTCTATAACCCCAATCTATCTCCTGGTAATCTATATTGTAGAACCTAACTCTATGACTTTGCTTATTATGATTAGTTCCTAACAGTGAGGTCATACAATATTTGTCCCTTAGAGTCTGTTTTATTGCACCCAAAATAATGTTTCCAAGGTCATCCAGATTATCAAGTGCATCAGGGCTTCAATCCTTTTACAGCTGAATAATATTCCATTGTATGAATATAAGATATTTTGTTTATCCATTCATTGGTTAATGGAAACTTGGGTTGCTACAACCCTTTGGCTATTTTTTATGATGGTTCTATGAATATTTGGTGTGCAAATATATGTTTGCATCCCTGCTTTCAAGTCTTCAGTTCTTCTGGGTATATTCCTATTAGCAAGATTGCCAGATCATAAAGAAATGCTATAGTCAGCTACTTGGGGAACTGCCATCCTAAGTGCCTGCAGCATTTTACATTTCCACCAACAAAAGTTGAGTGTTCCTATTTCCCCATTTCCTCTCCAACACTTTTAGTTTTTAGTTTTCTAATTTTTAAAAAATTCTGGCCTTTCTACTATGTGTGAAATTATTTTTCATTGTGGTGTGTTCAGTGTTTTTGTTTTTTTTTTAGGTACGTGGCTGGGTGAGGCACATTGGCTTCCTAAGTTGTTTTTTCTGTTTGTTTTGCATGTTGATTTTTTAATTTGTTTTTAGGAGGCAGCAAGAACCAAGCTTGGGACTTCCCATGTGGGAAGTGGGTGCTCAACCACTTGAGCTACATCTGCTCCCCTTACTGCAGTTTTTTAACAAATCAATTTTATTGATACACATTATTAAAGCATACAATTTATCCTAAGTATACAACCAATGATATTTGGTATAATCACAAAACTGTGTGTTCATCAGTTCAATAATTATTAAAGCATTTTCAATATTCAACAGTAAATATTAATAATAGTAATAATAATTAAAACAGACAAACAAGAAAATTCCTCCCCTCTCAATCTCTCTGTTTCCCCTGTTATAAATAGCTACTATTTCTGGCTATTCTGGCACAACTATTTATTAGTTTATTAAGCAGTTTTATTGAGATATATTCACATACCAGATGATTTATCCAAAGTATATAATCAACGGATTTTTGTATAGTCACACTGTTACATATTCTTCATTTCAAAAATTTTAGAACAATTTCATTACTCCAACAAAGAAAGACTCCACACCCCTTAGCATTCTTTCCTCAGCCCTATATAACCACTAATCTATTTTCATCTTAAAAATTGAATTTATTTACTTTTTATATAAATGGAATCATACATTATGTATACTCTGGGTCTGGTCTCCTTCAATTTTTTTTTTTTTTCTTCTGATGTTAACATTTTTGTAGTATTCACCTACATCTTCCACCTTCAAAGAAAAATGGTCTTATATATGCAATTCTACCCATATTCATATTTCACATATTTATATTTTACAAAATATATTTAGTTCATAATAGGGCAATCAGATAGTATTTGTCTTTTTGCGTCTGCTTGCTTCTCTCCTTGTTCATCCATGTTGTCATTTGTTTCACAACTTCATTTCTTTTTACCAGTGCATAATATTCCATCATGTGTATACTCCACAATTATTTTATCCATTCATCAGTTGATGGACACCTGGGTTTTTTACAACTTTTGGCTATTGTGAATAACATCACTATGAACACTGGTGAGCAGATGTCTATTTGTATCACTTCTCTCAGTTCTTCTGGGTATATACATAGCAATGGTATTGCTGGAACCCAAGGCAAGTCTATATTCAACATCCTAGGAACTGCCAAACAATCTTCCACAGTGGCTGTACCATTGTACATTCCCAGCAACAGAGAATAAGCATCCCTATCTCTCCACATACTCTCCAACATTTATAGTTTTCTGACTTTTTAATAACATACAGTATAATAGGTGTGAAATGATATCTCATTGTAGTTTTGATTTGCATTTCTTTAACTAGTGATGTTGAACATTTTTTCATGTGTTGCTTTGCCATTTGTATTTCTTCTTTGGACAGTTGTATTTTCAAGTCTTTTGCCCATTTTTTAATCCGATAGTTTCTCTTTTCATTGTTGAGTTGTATGATCTTCTTATGTATAATGGATATTAAACCTTTATCAGATATGTAATTGCCAAATATTTTCTTACATTGAGTCACCTGCCTTTTCACCCTTTTGACAAAGTCCTTTGAGGTGCAAAGGTGTTGAATTTTGACGAGGTCTCATTTATTCTTTCTTTTGTTGCTCATGCTTTGGGTGTAAGGTTTACAAAACTATTGCCTACTACAAGATCTTGAAGATGTTTTCTTAAATTTTCTTCTAGGAGGTTTATGGTTGTTTTTATATTAGGTCCTTGATCCATTTTGAGTTAATTTTTGTGTAAGGTGTGAGATAGGAGTCTTCTTTCTTTCTTATGCATATGGCTATTCAGTTCTCCCAGCACCATTTGTTGACTACACTGTTCTGGCCCAGCTGGGTGGTTTTAACAGTCTTGTCAAAAATCTCTTGACTGTAGATGTGAGGGTCTATTCCTGAGTTCTCGATTGCATTCCATTGGTCAACCTGTATGTCCTTATGCCAGTACCATGCTGTTTGTGTGTGTTTGTGTATGTGTGTGTGTTACCAGTGTAGCTAAGTAGCATGCTTTAATGTCAGGAAGTGAGAGTCCTCTAAGGTCATTAATTTTTAAGACTGTTTTTGCTATTTGGGGCCCTTTACGCTTCCAAATAAATTTGATTATTGGCTTTTTGATTCCTGCAAAAAAGGCTGTTCGGATTTTTATAGGGATTGCATTGGATCTGTAAATTAGTTTAGGTATAATTGAAAATTTATGATATTTAGTCTTCCAATCTATGAACACAGAATATTCTTCCATTTGTCTATGTCTTCTTCAGTTTCTTTTAGCAATGTTTTGTAGTTTTCTGTAAGGTCCCTTATGTCCTTAATTAAATTTATTCCTAAATATTTGATTGTTTTACTAGCTATTAAAACTGGAATTTTTTCTGATTTCCTCCTCAGATTGCACATAAGTAATATATAAAAAACGTTATTGATTTTTGCATATTAATCTTGTATTCCACCATTTTGCTGAAACTATTAATTCTAGTAGCTTTGCTGTGGATTTTTCAGGATCCTCTAGATATAGGATCATGTCATCAGTGAATAGTGAAAAGTTTACTTCTTACTTTCCTATTGGGGTGCCTTTTATTTCTTTATCTAGCCTAATTGCTCTAGTCAGAACTTCTAGCACTATAATTAATAATAATGGTGACAATGGGCATCCTTTTCTTGTTCCTGATCTCACCAGGAAAGCTTTCAGTCTTACAATACTAGCTGTAGGTTTTCTATATATGCACTTTAGCATATTAAGAAAACTTCTTTCTATTCCTATCTTTTGGACTGTTTTTTTTTTTTTTAATCAAGAAAGGGTGCTTTATTTTATCAAATGCCTTTTCTGCAACATTTGAGAGGAACATGTGATTTTTCCTCTTCAGTTTATCAATGTGGTTTATTACACTAATTGATTTTCATGTGTTGCTCCGCCCTTGCATATCTGCGATAAAACCCACTTAATTGTGGTGTATAATTCCTTTAATGTACTTTTGGATTCTGTTTGCAAGAATTTTGTTGAGGAGTACTGCATCTATATTCATTTGAGATACTGGTCTGTAATTCCTATTTGTGGTTTTGATGTGCATTTCCCTAATAGTTAATGACCTTGAGCATCTTTTCATGTGCTTTTAAGCCATTTCTATATCCTTTTTGGAGAAATGTCTGTACAAGTCTTTTGCCCTTCTTTATTTGGGTTGTTTACCTTTTATTTTTGAGTTCTAGGATTTCTTTATATATTCTGGATATTAAACCCTTATAGCATATGTGGTTTCCAAATATCTTCTCCCATTGAGTAGGTTGCTTTTTCACTTTCTTGAGAAATTTATTTGATGCTCAAACATTTTTAAAACTGGGGAGGTTCCATTTGTCTATTTTCTTTTTGTTGCTTGTGTTTGGGTATAAAGTCTGAGAAACCTTTTCCTACCACAAGATCTTGATGATGCTTCCCTACATTTTATTCTAGAAGTTTTATAGTACTGGTTCTCATATTTAGGTTCCGAGAGATTTTACATTAGTTTTTGGATATGGTGTGAGAGGGGTTCTCTTTCATTCTTTAGGTTATGGATACCCAATTTTTCCAGTGCCATTTAAAAAAAAAACCCTATTTTTCCCAGTTTGGTAAACTTGGAATCTAAGTCAAATATTGTTGGCCATGGGTGTGAGGCCTATTACTGAATTCTTAATTTGATTCTGTTGTTCAATATATCTATCCTTATACCAATAACTTGCTGTTTAGAGCCTGACTTTGAAATATGCTTTAAAGTAAGAAAGTGTGAGTCCTCCAACTTCATTCTTCTTTCTCAAGATGTTTCTGGGAGTTTGGAGCTTCCTACCCTTGCAAATGAAATTTATAACTGGCTTTTACATTTCTGCAAATTAGGCTGTTAGAATTTTTCCCTTTTCTGCCAGACAGAGATTCCAGGGCATACAAATAAAGGGGACAAAACAGCAGCTATGAGCTCACCTTTTCTCTTCCTCCTCTGATGCCCAGTTTGCAGACCACAGGTTGTAGGTGGACTCAACCAATAGCATCCTGTTCTTACATGTCTCTTTGTGTACTTCTAATTAAAAAAAAAACAAAAAACACTTCCTTCCTTTGTTTGCTATATGCCAGCAAAACAACCAAGATTTCTGGTCAGTTACGTTGTATTACTGTATTGTTTTCCTGAAAGAGTTTGCAATCAGCTACAGATAAGAGCTTTGTTTTCAGAAAAAAAATTTTAAATGAGAAATAAAGTTACTATATAAACCTTGCTCCTTCTGTCAATTTTACTGCCCTTGTGAAACTCAAAGCTCAAGGCAGGGTCAAATACCTGCCCACAGGGTTCTTTAAGTATCTTCAAATGGAGTTCATACAGTCTCCATCCCCTCTAATTTCAAGTTTACATCCAATTACAATTAAACTTTTGTGGGATGTTTATGAAAATCAAAATCAAACATTAAGGATCCTCACTGGAAGATATGGGAGTCATCAGACTGCAAATCCAGTCTGCAATTAGATGTAGTGGCTGGAACTAACCCAGCCCTCTAAAGGCAGTAGCTGCTGCTGTCAAATTAGTAGAGGTGTCAGCTGATTTGGTTCAAGGGCACACTTTGTGGTTAAAAGAGCCACACACACTGCCAGTTTCTAATTTCAGGAAAAACCCAGCGTATGTCAGCTCAAAGATTTACCTTTTATGAAATCCTATTGCTGTCTTCTTCAAACATCTTAATCCTCCACAGTAATACTTTAAATTCAGCACTGTATAGACCCTGCCTGAAGAATGTTTGCCTCAATATTGTAATATTGTAGTTTCTCTGTTATAATCACTAGGTCCAGACTCAGCAAACACACACACACACACACACATACACAACACCTTGATTACCCTAGACTTGGTATTATTTGTAGATGTGCATTATCTTAGAGCAGAAACAGATAATTATCAGGCAAGCCATGAGGTAACCATTTTAGTATTAGCAATAAAAGATCAACAAGCCCCTGGACTCACCATAACCTAGAAAACTGAGGTAAAACATGTAAGTAGAGGTGGCCATTTAATCTAAGGAAAATATTTTAATATTTCTAATTATAGTAGATATGCATTTGGAGTAATTCATGGTTTTGAAATTTTATGTAAACAATGGAGCTTACTGAAATTATTAGGAACCAAATTAAAAAATGGTAAATAAGTATCTGAACTCATAAAACCATTGTAATCACTTAAAATGGCTTTAAAAAAGAGAAAAATTGCTGTGGTACAAATGTCAGCTCACACTCATAGATGTGAGGAAGAATATAAGAAAAATGTCAAACTAGCAATTCAACAAATTGTATAGACACCAAGATTTTTTTCCTTGACTAATGTATCTCATAAGACCACTCCAAATGAATTAGTTAACAGCAAAATACTTTTAAAAAGAGAAATAGTGTCAACTGTATAAAATAAATTCTTGCGTGGATTCTGGGAAGAAATGGATAGTGTCCTTTTTGCCCCCAGAATCCCTAAAAGGAACTACATGTGAGCACTCCATGAAATTACCCATTGTGAAGTATAAATAAATGAAAATGTGGCAACATCTTACTGGCAGACAGTCTTTGATATGGCAGTTCAAAATTTATGAACATGAAATAAACCTAAAATAAAGTGAATAAAAGCTAGAAATAAAAGAATAGAAAATAATTGAATTATCAGAAAAATGCAGTAAAATTCTGATTTCCTGACAAAAATCTGAAACAGGCAAAAAAGGGCAAGTTTTACTGATCAAATATTAAGTGAACAATGAATATGTAGATATACTGGAATTTTATGTCTCCAGCAAGCATCAAATTATGTCAATAAACAGCATTTGAGACTGATCACACAAAAATTAAAATATGTTTTATAAAAAGAATGAAAAAATTCAACTTAAAAAATTTTTGAACAAGAATTTTAAAATGTGAAAAATATGTGACACATAAAGCAAATATCCAATAATTTAATAATAATTTCTTAAATTTCTTATATTCAAGAAAACAATGAATGTTCCTATAGAGAATGTGTTTGTGGCATAAAGAAGAAAATTACAAAGGAAGATATAAAAATAGGCTAAAGTAGAAAAAGATAGGCAATATGTACACCCTTAAAATTGCTAATAAAATATTAATTTAATGATCACCTACTAGAAAGGTAAAGAATAAAAAAATAATATTGCTGAAGATGGGTCAAGTATGTAATCTTGGGCATTGTTTCTAGTTTTACGTATCAACTAAAATTTTCTTGGAAAAAAATAAGATGAAGTGAAAAACATCTTTACTGTTAGATACAGTAAGTAATTTAACTTGTGGAAATTTAAATTAAGAAAAACATTCAGAAGGAGATGAAAGAAGGAAGGAGGGAGGGGCAAAGGGAAAGAGAGAGAGAGGGAAGAAACTTTCATACGTTTTTGGTGGGAAGGTAAAATTATTCAAACACAATGGCAAGAGAGCTGTCAGTTTCTTAATAAAACTAAACATAGAACTACTCTGTGACCCAACCAATCCACTCCTAGAAATTTACTGGAAAGGAATGAAAACAAAAATATATGCAAAAGAATGTCCATAAAAGATAGCTCAAATGCTTATCGATAGGAAAATGGATGAACAAAGTGTTGTATATTTATCTAATTAGGTAGTTTAAAAGAATGAAGTCTCATAAGGCAACAAAATAGATTTGCCTTGGGAAGCGGCTGTGGCTCAATCAGTAGGGCTCCCGTTTACCATAT
>JAKSZT010054285.1:233806-313584 GCA_026826555.1 Tolypeutes matacus | reverse complement strand
AAAAAAAAAAAAAAAAAAAAAAAAAAGAATCAATTGGGAAGGGACATTATGGAAACTTCCAAGGTGAATTGGGGTTGCACAACTATATACACTTACCAGAACTCGGTGGATATGCTCTTAAGATTTTTTTCATTGCTTTGCATTTAAATTCCACATTAAAATTAAAAGTCTGAGGATATATTGGATTCCAATAATAATATACTTGGTGAGGCTGAAGTGAATGGATAACTTTGATTTAGTTTGAAATGCTTCAAAGAAGTTCGATGGATTGATGAGTGAACAGATGGATAGATAACTGATTAACAAGAACAAAATTGGAAGAACATGCCACCATAAAATTCTTTCATGTTTGCTGTGCTAGAAATTTTTCATAATAAAATATTAGTGAAAATTGCAGATTCATTTCTTTTCATTTATGAATATTGATGTAAATAATCCAAATAAACATTAGAAAATATCACACAGTTATATGATAAAAGAATAATAAATTTATCTCCATTGGTTTTATTTCCAGTAAAGTATGGTTCAATATTAGAAAATCTAGTAATGAAATTCTAATAATAGCATAGATTACATTAATAAATTAAACAAATGCAATTACTGAAATATTCCCTTGAAGGGAAGGTTAACAGATGATTAGGGGTCTTTACTCATTCTTAAGACACTTGAAGATTTCATTTCTTTCTTTTAGTCCTCCTTGTAATATAAATTCAATAAATTTACTGTAGCATATTGGATCAAAGTTAAATGAGAGTCTGGACACATTACTATGGGCTTGTTCCTCATAACGAGGATTAATGGGATGTGGCTGCTCCCCAAAATGGGATATAGTTTCCCACCTTGAGTAGGCTATATAGCTAGCAAGGTGTGCAATTGAAAAGTGCTAATGGTTTCCCTGAGGTCAGATGGTTTATGGTCCCTCAACTTCCATTCCTGTGATTTTATGTAAGAAACCATAATTACAAGTCATAATATCTTAATTTTTTTTTTTATTTTTAAAGAAGCATAATATTTTTGTTTATGCTATTGGCATTCATGGTTTGTGATATGCCCTAAATCCTATCTTAATGTTAATTATACTTGGCACAGGGAAAACCTATTGTGTTTTTTTTTTTTTTCCTTCTTCTTTATTTTTTTTCCTATTGTGTTTTAAGAAATGAAATATCAAGGAAAACTTAACAACTATCCTGCTAATACAGCAGCATTCACAAAATTAATCTAATTTAAGTCAATATGGCTTCCTGATTAACGTTCTAAGTAAAATATAAAAAGAATACAATTTCCTTAATATGAACATGTCTACAATTCTATTTGTGCACACATGCACCAAAGTTTCAGGGTATGTGTATTATTTGTTTATCAAATTGAAAACTAACATCAATGAATAAAGCTGAGGAATAGTTCAATAAATTGAGAAAAACATAGCATCTGTCTCTGTTAAATAATATTTTACTTTAGGGAATTCTAACAACAAAGTGAAACAAAAAGATAGACATAAATTCTAAAAATAATAGGCAAATGTCATTATGGGTAGATAAAATTTTTATTTAGACATCTTAGAAAAATCAGTTGAAAATCTATTAGACACATTGGGATAATTCAGTAATGTTATTAATTTTAAAATAAAAATACAAAATATAATAAAAGAATAATACTTAACTATAAAATTAGAAATTCTAAATTTAGAAGTCATAAATGCAACATGAAAATGCACAGAAATAATTTTCAATGATATTTGTAATACACATGAAGAATATATACAAACCATTACTACACTAATGTAGAACATGAAGTAATAATAAATGCATGATATTATATAATATATTCTGGAATGTGAGCTCTCAGTATTATAAATATATTGACTTCTAAATTCATTGATTAGTTCTCAGGAAGTAACTGCAAAATTTCCTTGCAGCATGGCTTATACTGAAGAAAAATCTGTAATCTTATATCAATCCAAATTGGATTGGGCAAATAAATTGTGTCTTAATTTCACACAATGGAATACTAGACAATCATAGAAAATAATATAAAACTTTCAATGTTAGTGGCCGTTATATTTATATTTTAGAAGGAATCCCCAATTTAGAAAAGATTATATTATGGTAGATTATATTATAGCTCACCCATGTCATTGCCCCTTCTACATCACTCCATGCAGTAGATTATACACACCCACCTATTTAATCCAGGAGTGGCCATATTACTTCCTTTGGCCAATGGAATGTGAGTGTAAATGATATGCATTGTTTCTACTAGAAGTTTAAGATCACCCATGGCCCCCTTTCCCTCTGCCATGTTTGCCAAGACATGGTATTCCAGATAAAGTCTGTTTCATCAAAGATTTGGTCCAGAGGGAAGATGATATAATCCAGGGCTAGGGGAAACACAGTGATCTATTGATTCAACACAATAGAATACAATCCCAAGAAAACTTATGGTAGGACTTTGAAAGCTGATTCTAAAATCTATATGAAATTGAAAATGACCTAGAAGAATCAAAACAACTTTGAGAAAGAACAAACTGGGAAGACAAAAAATACCTGACCTCAAAACATGTAATATATAATATTCAAGACCTAAATATAGATAAAATAGAGTCCAGAAATAGACCCATGCAAATATTGTGATTTCAACAAAGGTATTGAGGAAATTTAAAGAAGAAAATAAATTTTTTTCAATGAATATTATTGGAGCAATAGAGTACCAGCATGAAAAAATGTGAATCTCCACCCCTACTTCACACAATGTACAAATATTAACTTGAATGGATCATAGACCTAAAAGCTAAACTGAAGCTCTAAAACTTTTAGAAGAAAGCTTAGGATATGATATTCACAAAAACTTATTAAACACCATATAAAGAAAAAAATGGATAAATTTTACTTCATCAAATTTAAAAACCTCTGCTTTTACAAAGATACTTTTAAGAAAATGAAAAGGCAAGCCACAGAATGGGATATATTACATTCTATACATATATATATAACAAAGGAATTGCATTCAGTATATATGAAGAACTCTTATACCTCAGTAACAAGATAATAAACAATCTAATTTAAAAATGGGCAAATGATTTGGACAAATGACAAAAAAGTATGAATAAGCAATAAACATATAGTGTAATAAGCCCTAAAGAATGACCTAATCATTAGGGAAATACAAATTAAATTGTGATGCTATTTTACTATTGCACATCCATTAGAAATGCTTTAATTAAAATATTGTCATAGCCCAGATTAGTGATTATGTTGGTTATAAGAATATTGAACAACTGCAACTCATAAATTTCTGGTATGCATTTAAATGGTATAACCACTTTGGAGAACAGTTTGTCTCTTTCTTATAAAGTTACATATGCACTTACCATATAACCCAGAATATTAAAAAATATTCATACCAGCTTTATTCATAATGCCAAAAGTTATAAATACCCCATGAGCTTGTGCCCATCAATACATGATTTGATTGACAAATTATGGTACATACATACAATATTATACTACTCAACCATAGAAAGATGGTAAACAAGTGATCTAACCTTAGTTATACAAAACAGATCAGTGGTTGCTAGGAAGGGTTAAATTGACTGAAAAGAGCATGATGGAACTATCTGACATGACAGAAAATTTCTACTTGATGATGGAGGTTATTATTATGTGAAAGCATTTGACAAAACTCATCTAAGTATACACTTAATGCAGTTGTATTTGTTGAATGTAATTATAACTCAGTAAAGTTGTTAAAATATGAATATAAAATTGCAAATATTTATGTGTATAAAAAACTAAATTAACCTTTAGAAAACAGTTTACAGGTTAGGTACTTTTATAATAGTGATTTTTATTGCTCTTCACAATCACATGATAGTTATATTTTTAATTCTTCTCAGTTGAGAAACTGAATTTCAGAAAGGTTAAGTGACTTGCCCATGGCCTATAGTTAGTAAATAGTTAATAATTAAACCATTTTCTTTCAATGTCCTTTTTATTAGACAATAATATTCATCAGTTCATTTTCCCTTCTGCTATAATTCCAGGTTGCTAAGCAAAATAAAATTTTCATCTTATTTTAAGTATGATATTTATTGTATACTAAAATAACTATAAAATAATATGTAAAGTAAATAATTTTGGCATTTCCTAAAATTGGCTGATTGCATCAAAATTGGCATATTTTTGAAAGGGTGGATTTTCTAGAATCACAAGATTTCTATTAAATTATTCTTTTGCAAATTGAAATCACCACATAGGATTACTAAAATTACTCAAAGGTAGAAAGCCAACATTTGTGTAACACAATTATTTTAGGTTTTAAAATAATTTTTAAAAAATCTAGTATGCTGTAAACAAAGCTGTGCACGTACACTTATTTTCCACTTTTCACACTTATAACAGAATCATCCAATTTGTTGCATATACTGCTTGAGAAAGGCAAAGATGGGCAACTGCTTTTGATTTGTTTGATCTTATTATATGACCTGACATACTCCTCTCAGACCAATAACAAAAATCCATATTGCACACATTTATGAATAAGAATTTCCAGAACATGGAACAGGCAAAATTGAAGTAAATAGGTTAGCTAACGGCCTGGTCACCCACCAGTTTTATATTTTCAAGGAATTCTTTGAGGGAGTAGCATCTGCCCACTGGAGCCAAGCGCAGGCATCTTAAACCCCACAGCCTCCACCTGCTCACCAGCACTGGCCAAGCAGAGGGAGGACAGACTTCAGTTCCTGGAAATCATGCCCCAGGGCATGTGGAAGCTGAGCAAGAGAGGATGGTCTGCGGGAAGGGAAGCCACCACCTTGCAGTGTGTGAAAATTTCCCCCTGATGCAGTGGATGCTGCTATGCTTCATTCAGCATGGTGTATATTGTCTGAGGATCTGTATATAGTTCATGAGATTATTTCTTCCCCAACTGGATCAAATGAGCTCTTCATAAGGAGTAAAATTGTTTCATCTTAACAGATATTTCTTATAGGAGTTAAATGCAGGTTCCTAACTCATGGAAAATGGAGTTATCTTAGGCATTTAAAAATGATTACTCTGGGAATCCCAGTGGGTTCCGTGTAATATTTTGGGTAATCTAAGCACCTCTTAAAATATATGTATATATATATATATATAAATAACATTTTTGTAAGCAAATACACATATATGCATATATATTTATATATCATTTTGCAAATGTTTGTATGTATTGTGAGAATTTTGATTTTTACCCACAATAAAAATAAATTTTAAAAAAATAAATAAATAAAGGCAAATACTGCATGAAAAAAAAATGATTACTAGTGAAATTCTGAGTAATCACACTTTAGTAGCATTGGTGCTTACCTTACTTTTTATTTTTTAAATCTAGAAATGTGTGGTTGCTCTAAACAGTAGCTCTCTTAGATGTCATCATGAGAACTTTTATGTGACCACTGAGTTACCTGAAGAAGCTGAACATAGCTAGTGGTTTTCAACGATGAGCACTAATGTTTCAGGATGGACTCTGTTGAAGAATTTATGTTGATCTGTATGTTCTGCTCTCAGGTCTTCTACTGATGGCTAAAGCTCTTTTTTTTCCTCTTTGTTTTTATTTTGAAACATTTGAAACGTGTAGGAAAGATGGAAGAATGGAGTGAACACCTACAACTACATCACCTAGTTTCGCCCTTTGTTAACACTGCCACTTTTAAGGCCTTCTTTTCTGATCTTTCCAGTTACAGAGTCATCTATACCCTATTTCTAACTGTGGTTGTTATATTACTTTGTTAGGGTATCTATAGTTTAATGTGTAGGGAAAAATTTGCTCTTGAAAAAAATAAAGAAAATTTTTGTAAATTGTGGCAGGTTAGTGGTACTCTAAATTTAGTAAATTCCTTCAAAAGAACTGGTGTTTCTTCCAAAGCTAAATTCTCTTTGAATTAAATTTTTTAATTTATGATAACTTTGCCATAAAACTTCTGCTACAAAATTTTATTTTAATGTTTGGAGGAGTAGGAATTAATACATGAATAGGATTTAATTTCCTATGACATTAGAAAGACTTCAATTCTGTTTCATTTTCAGTCTGTCAGCCCCCATCCCCCCTCAAAAAATCAATTAGTAGATTTGTTTTTAAACATGCAGCTTGACAATACGCTTTGCCTTATTCTAGAAGGAAAGTTTGTAATGCTATCTGTTGTGTTTAACTTCCTTGAAAATCAGGACAAACAACTAAATTTATTGCCTTGTGTTACTTTTTAAAAATTAAAAAAATATCTTAATGTTAGTTCTATATGTTTGAACTGTGAGGCACTGAAACTCATAACTTAGTTTTAAGGGCCATTTTAAACTCTTACTAAAATACCTTTACCATTATAAAAAAATAAATTTCTCTATTCTTCTAAAAAAAGAAGTTCATTGAGTAATTGAGTAGATTATATCTCAAAAATGAAATAAGAAGGAGTCGAAATATTGGTATGCTCTAATGGGATAGCAGGGTTGAACAGAAAATTCTAGAACATATATCTGTGGTTGCTTATTGTCCTAGGAAAGTTTTTTACCTTATCTATGTCCCCAAACCTTAAAAACAGAAGATGTAAAATAATCTATGTCATTATATCTATGTATACATTCTAACCCAAACAACCGAGATGATGCCATGTTTCATATTGGCCCAAGGAAATCCAGCAAAATGACATCATTTTTAGACTCCAGCCAGAAGCAGGCTATAGGAATTGCTGAGAAACTCTCCCAGAGTCCCTTTTTCTGAACCATGTTCCTTGCATGGCAGATGAGGAGGCCACTTGGGGGTTTCTAGGAGGGAAACACAAACTTATGATCATGCTTGTGGGTGTTAGAAATAGGCCTCGGAACACATATGGTCCAGAGAAGGGCATATTCTGCTTCTGACCCGTCCCTAACTTGCCTCACTCTCTTTGTGGTGGAGTTGAAATTTTCATAGCCAACATCATCAGAGCTCAGCAAGAATCTCTGAAAATGACTGTGATTAACAACTGTGTAGTACACTTCTTCATAACCCTTGTTTTCCTGCCAAGCAGAAGGAGAAAAGAAATCAAGGATACAGGACCATCCGACAGATATGAACTGAAGTGCCCTGCCCCTGCTTCCTTCTGTGTCTTGGCCCACTGTATGTCGCTTTTGCACCTCTGGTATCCAAAAGCTCTCACTCCAGGTCCTGGCATTTTAGAGACTTCATTTTAGCACCATGTTCTGTGTTTCATGCTACTACATATTCTACTTTTATGACTCCCCAAAAAAATAAAAGAGGGAAGAAAGACACTATTATTTCCTGACTATCTGGAGAAAAGAAATCATTCTCTCTCTCTCAGAAGAGAGAGAGAGAGAGAGAAAGAGAGAGAGAGAGAGAGAGAGAGAGAGAGAGAGAGAGAGAGAGATTTTTTAGGAAGGTACCAGGGATCAAAAATCCAGACCTCATACATGGGAAGCAGGCACTCAACCACTGAGCTACACCTGCTCCCATAACTCATACACTTTAGATCACACATGTTGATTAACAATATATGCAACCATCAGACCCTAAGTAATTAGTCAAGTTATATAAAAATAAATTTTCAGAAGGTAATACATGACTAATAAAATTTAGAGTTTAAACACATTTTCAACTCCATAGGCAAAGAAAGAAAAATTAAAACATTAAGATGGTACACACTAATAGGAATACATTTTTTCATGTAGTTGATTTCCTCTATATTCATAAATATAAATGTTAATTCCTACTCACAATAATTGGAAAAGAATGAGAAATGGTAAAATGAATTGATGTTTTAAAGGTGATTAACTTGGGTGTAAATTTATTTTATTTCATTAGTTTTTGCTATAATTTAGAAAATTGAAATAAGAGACTTCACCAGAACTGAGACCATGACAATGAGACCCTGGTAGACATCTGATTCAGTTAAGGCACTTTTTAATTTGGGATCTCCTTCCATTACTGCATAAAAATTGGCAAGTAAATTATTTTAAATGTGAAAGATTTCTATAAGTCCATTCAGGAATTGTAAGTAAAGAAAGACTTACAGCTACTCTCAGAGGAAATCATCTTTTTTCTAACATTTATGAGAAAAATGTAATTAAACTTTAAAATTACCTGAGAAGCAGTGGATGAATCATCTTAACCTGGAAGATGGGGGGTTAAAAAAGGAAAGCAATCTAAGACTTTGGGCCATCACATTTGGAAGGGAAAGGTAAAAAAGAACAGAATGTAGAGATGAAACTTCAAGGAGTCCCTGAACATCTCACTCCCTGGCATGTCCATGTTATAATGGAGGTGCTCAAAGCTGACCACAAGAGCAAGGAAGAACATGAATTCTGAGGCACCATGGACACTGCTTCCACTATGTAAATGAACCCATACCAAGTCTGGAAATAAAGTAGATTTTGGAACTGGGTAATAAAATTTTATCAACAGACATGGTGTTGACAATAAAGTCTGGCAGGTGTAAAAGGAGAATAGTAATAGATGGAAATTTAAAAGATATTTGCTATAAAAGTATCACAGAAAAAGCATTTGACATTTCAAGATGAACAATCACCATAGAGATAGGTACAAAAAAAATAAGTAACTAATTATTTTAAATTATCTACCAATATATAGACTCAAGTTTATTAAACCCATGATGAAGACTAAAGCAATTTCCATGTCCATGTTAACTGCTTTTGATAGGTTTTTTTAAATTGCTAAATTTTTTCTCTTTTTTATTGGAGAATTTTTAGGCTTATAAAAAATCATCCAGAACTAGCACAGAGTTACCATGTACTCCTCCCATACTCAGGCTTCCCTATTATTAAAATTGTGTATTAGTGTGGTAACTCTGTTATACACTGAAAAATACTATTACAATTACACTATTACCTATAGTCCATAGGTTACACTAGGGTTCCCCCTTTATGATGTACAGTTCTATGTTTATTTTTTAAATTTTATTTGGAAAAATATCTCATGATATTTATTTCTCTAAAGACTAATGAAATTTGAGCATCTTCACATGTCCTTGCCAGTCATTTTATTTCTTTTTTGGAGTAATGTTTATTCTGGACTTTGAACCACTTTTTAATGGGATATATATATATTTTCTGTTGGGATGAATGTGTTCTTTATACATTCTGGTTACTAGAACCTTAACAGATATATAATTTGAAAGTATATTCTCTCATCCTTGTATATTTTCTATTTACTTTCTTGATGGAGTCCTTTGAAGAAAAAAAGTTTAATTTTGGTGACATACAGCTTATTTAATTTTTTAAAAAATTATTTTTTGTGTTTCTGTAATATCTAAGAATTCATTTCCAAATCCAAATAGTAAAGATTTAACATTGAATCTCTATGAGACTCATTTATAAATTTCCTACACATGGCTCTTCTGCCCCATTTATTTGAACCTGTAATTAGCACTATAATTAAATATATGTCTCAGATGCTTAAATCTTTTGGTTGTTCATATGCTGGTTGAGCCCTGAATCTCAGGAGAGATGCAGCCAACATCTACTCTCCAGGTCATCAGCCGGATCCAGGACAAATAACAAAAGGATGATGATGGACAATGCCCATCCCTAGAAACAGACAGTATCTACAACTGCAAGCAAGAGAGTTCTATCTATCTGCACCATAGGATCTAAGCCCCTTCTCATTTGGAAACAGAGTGGGTATCACCATCCTAAAAGCCTCAAGATTGAGGAATGAGCAAACATAAGTTGGGAATGCAGCTAAGGGCTAAAGTAGACATTATTATTCTAGCAATGGAAGAACTTGTAACATT
Source organism: Tolypeutes matacus (assembly GCA_026826555.1). NCBI lineage: Eukaryota > Metazoa > Chordata > Mammalia > Cingulata > Chlamyphoridae > Tolypeutes > Tolypeutes matacus. The sequence continues at coordinate 303,809 of JAKSZT010054285.1, read as the reverse complement.
GATATAAAGGCAGTGGTAACCAGAGGTTCTGAGGGGAGGGAGAGTGAAGAATAGATGTAACATGTGGCATTTAAGGGACACTGAAATTGTTCTGCAGGATATTGCTATGATGGATACAAGTCATTATACATTTTGTCAAAATGTATAAAATTTGGCAATGCAAAGTGTAAACCATAATGTAAAGTATAGACTATGGTTAGTAGCAAGGCTTCATAATATGTTCATCAATTGTAACAAATGTACCACACTAATGAAAGATGCTAATGAGTGAAAGTGTGGGAGGGGAAAGGGGTGGAGTATGAGAATCCCCTATATTTTTGATGTAACATTTATGTAATCTGCTTGAAAATAAAGAAAAAAAAAAAAGGCTAAAAATCCCCATATGGAACCCCTATGTTTTTTTCTAAGAGTTGTAGAGTTTTAGCTCTTACGATGATGTTTTTGGTCCTCTTTGAGTTTAGTTTTCTAAATAATATATGGTGGGAGTTCAATTAGATTATTTTTCCTGAGAATATTTATTTGTGCAAGCACCATTTATTGAAGAGATTATTCTTTCCCCATTGAATGGACTTTTCACCACGTCAAAATCAATTGGACATACATGTATGTGTTTAGTCCTGAACTCTCAATTCTAATCCTTTGTTCTATATTTAATGTCTATCTTTATGCCAGTGTCATCTTGTTTTGATTACTTGTGAAATATTTAACTTTGTGAAATATTTTTTTACTTTATTGAAGTATATCATTCACACATGAACATAAATGAACAATAAGTGTACAGTAAAATTTGTGAACTTAAAAAACAAACATTCAAAATAAAAAAGTCAGAATTAGAGAGGTCTGCACGGAATATTAATTATGACAAATATCCCTGTTCATAAGAAGAAAATTGACTGATTTTGAAATCTACGACCTAAGAAACTTCGTGGTGATTCTTATCAAGATCTTACAGTATATTAAACAACTTTTAAAAACAAAATTAAGAACTTCCAATAAATTCACAAATAAAAGCCTCATACAACGATCTTATTTCAAGTATGGGATGCTAGATATTTTCATATATTCTCACATATTTATAAATAGTCATATTTAATGTTTAATTGAAAAAATATACTTTGATTTAACATACTTTTATATCAATACTGTTGTCTGAACACTTTTAGAGGATTAGAGACAATGCTTTGGAGAGCTAAGTGTCAGTATAGAGGACATGATGGAAACAGGAATTATTAAGTGAAGTGATTGCACCTAATAGTGTTGAAGATGTTAAAATATTTATGATCAGATTAAGCCTCAAATTAAAAATGTGGAACCTGCCCTAACCATGCTAATCACCAGTTGAATTAACATCCTAAGCAAGTCTGTTAATGAAAATTAGGGCATGGGCTGGGAAAGAGCAGGAACATTACATTCAGAAAGGATATATCTGAGAGAGAGCCTGAGGACTGTAATTACCCTGAATCCCAACCTCCAGCAAATCCCTCTTGTTAGATGAGGTACTCCCTCTGGGCTGAATGATGAGGCCCTTCTCTCCTTCCTGGAAATCCTTGAAGAAGTAATCTTGCAAAGGAAAGCTAACTATTATGCCTTACCAGGACTACCTCATTATATTCATGTTGAAAATGAGAATCAGATCCAAGTATACCCTTAAAGAGTGTTGATTATAGCTGAAAGGGAATATTTACCCTAAAAAACTTACTAACTACCCAACTCAAGCAAACAGAAAATTGAATTCACATTGTGTGGTTATTGAATGGACTCTGTGGATACTAGACTGTGGAGGGAAGCACTTAGAAGGGCCTGAATATCTTGATATTGGTGCATTTATCAGAGTCTGAGCCCCACTCAGACTGAAAATATTTCTTACCGCTGGGATAGTTGCCTGGAAAATGTCCTTAGTCATGGTTATATCAAATGGCATTAATGTTCCATGCTGGTTTTTTTCCTATTGCTACTGTAACAAATCACAACTCACTTAGTGACTTAAAATGACACAAACTTATTGTATTAATATTCTGAATATCAGAGGTCCATTGAGTTCAGGTATGAGGGTCAATAAGCCTCTCTGGGCATGAATATGCTTGCAACAGAATAACAAGTTTAGATTTTTTTGTATCAAGCAGCAAAATAAATTTTTATAAAATAATACCCATCTTAATGAAATTGATATTTTAATTACTAAGGTTTATTTTGTCAAGAAATCTAATTATCTTATTAGATTTATTTGGTTAACATTTGTTATATAATTTCATTTCTTTTTATGTTATTAATTTTCTATATCTCTCTATATTAGATGCATCTTCTTGAATGCCATACAATTAGAATTGTTTAATTAGCTTTATCATTATTTTCTAAGAGTGTAATTTATTCAATTTACACTTATAAATAGTGAGATGATTTGTTTATATGTAGAATTTTATTTTATTATTTGTAGACTTAATAGTTCATATTAAGTATTGCAACTATGATGAAGAGCTGACTATAAATTTTAAGAATCAATTTTACAATAAAGCTCCTACATATAACAATTGTAGTCTACTAAAACTTGCATAATATATTAGAAATATTATCTACCTAAAATGTTGTTGGTATCTGTATCTACAAATAAATTGCTTTTCAAATTTCTCATTTTTTTATTATACATCAACAGTACACTTTAGAAATTTTCTTTACGTTTTGTCTCTATGTAACTTGCAGATATTTTATTTGCTGTTTACTTTAGGTTGTTGGAAAATGCTTAGAATAAATAATAAGAAAATGGGTAAGAATATGTTTAAGCAAAATTTGTGACTAGAAAGAAGCATGTTGTAAATTTCTTAGAACAAACTTGATATTTTTAAAACTAAATATATTTCAGGGTAAATTATCAGAAGATGGGAAGGATTTTTGAAACATATAAACAAGAATAAGCATTTAATATCAAATTACACTCAAAGATGAATTTATCAAGTGTCTATTTCTAATTACATACTAATAATTTTTCTTTCCCATGTTTTTTTTTTGTCTTATTTTTAAAAGAGCTTTAGATTACATAAATGTTATATAAAAAATATAGGGGATTCCCAAATACCCCACTTCCTCCCCCTACCACAATTTTCTCCATTATTAAATTCTTTCATTAGTGTAGGACATTTGTTATAATTAATAAAAACATGTTAAAGCACTGCTACTAACCATGGTCTATATTTTACTTTATGGTTTACACTTTGCACCTCACAATTTTATGGTGTGGCGCAAAGTGGAATTTTATATTTTGATAAAATGTATAATAGCTTGTATCCATCATTTCAATATCATGCAGAACAATTTCCAATATTCCCAAAATGCTCCATGTTACATCTTTTCTTCTCTCTCCCTCCCCTCAGAAACTCTGGTGACCACTGTCTTTATATCAATGCTACAATTTCTTCCATTACTAGAATAATAATAAGTCTAGTTTAGCCCATACTTGCATTCCTTCCTTATGTATGTTCATTCCTTGATGTTGAGGACTTTGGAATGGTGATGCCCATTCTGCTTCCCATTGAGAGGGGACTTAGATCCCATGGGACTGATGGATGGAACTGTGTTGCTTGCAGATATATATTCTCTCTGTTTTTTTAAGATGGAATTTGTCCATCATCATCCTTTTATTAGTTGTCCTGGATGAGTCCGATGAATTTGAGAGAAGGTATTGGCTGCATCTCTGCTGATATTCAGGGCTCAACCAGTATATGAAGAGCTGGAAGATATAAGTCTCTGGGACATATATTTAAGGGGTATAATGCTAATCATAGATTCAAATAAAAGGGGCAGAAGAACCATGCATAAGAAAATTATAAAATAATCTAATTCAGATACATTGAGGACATAGGTTATCATATAGTCCAAGGTAAGACCCACCAATGGGGTGCCGATTTCCTGGGGTTGTCTGCCCTGCCTAGAGTGTCTAGATGTCTCTAGAGCCCTCAGGAGCACCCCTTCTTGAGGCACTGTTTACTGTGGCAACCAAAGAGATCCTCCTGAAATGTACATGGACACAACCACTGGAATGACCTCCCGACTCACTTGGAAATTTCTTAGCCATAAAAACTCATTTGTATTTAATATTTTCCCTTTTGCTTTAGGTCTTTTTCCAAATGGATAGCTTGTTAGCACTGGGTAATAATCCCTTGTTACCTGAGAGACTCATCCCTGGGAGTCATGTACCGTGTCAACAGGAATGTAGTGAACTTATATCCTGAGTTTGGCTTAGAGAGAGGCCATATTTGAGCACCAAGGATTTTCAGGAGGTAATTCTTGGTCAATATGTATTACTAGGCTGAGTTTCAATTTCACAAGAACAGGTCCATAAGTACAAACATCAATATCAAGGGCCTTGTGTATTGGTCTGTCCTCCTTTGCTAGACATTGACCGTGTACACTAGATATTCATGCCACTCTATTAGAGAATGGAGCTGGACTCCCCAGGATAAGAATATTCCATTAGTTTTTCTGTGGGTCTCTATCCACTGAGACAACAGCCTATGACCATAGAAACACATTCATATCCCACAGAGGCATGCCCCAGGTGCCCCCTCCCCACACATCCCCTCACCACTGATACTCCACATGGGCAGTCAGTCATACCCTGCCACAGTTGTAACCCTTCTGCAATCCAAAGCTTCCCCAAAACCAAAGCCAACAACAACAAAAAATAATAATAATGAAATTAAAATATTATAAAAGAAATAAAAATAAAAAAATTAAAATATAATTTTTGGCATTGTACCTCTCATCACCATAAATCTATTATCTTTTATGTATATTGACAATTCTTCTGTATGTTCCCCCAGTGTCTAATTTTTTTCAGTTTATTTTCCAAAAAGTTTAAGTTACAGAAAAGTCATATAGAAACTACAGTCCATGGTTAGTAGCAATCCTTCAATATGTGTTCATCAGTTGTAACAAATGTACAAAACCAATGAAAGATGTTGTAAATGGGGGAGATTTTTGGAGGGGGAGGGGTGGGTTATATAGGAATCCCCTCCATTTTTGATGTATCATTTGTGTAATCTAAAGCTTCTTTAAAAATAAAAAAGAAAACACAGGGGATCCCCTTTTACCCCCTCCCCCTCCCCCACACCCTTCCCAGGCAATAACATCCTACATGAGTTTGGTTCATTTGTTATAATTGATAAACAAATATCAAAACTTTGCTACTAACCATAGTCAGTGGTTTACACTGTGGTTTACCTTTTGCACCTGTACTTTTATAGGTTCTGACAAAATGTATAATGGCCTATATGAGGAAAATGACAACAGTATATGTGGCTTGCATAGTCACAGGCAGCAAACTCACTAGGACCATGGCTGAGAATTCCCACTGCTGGTTCCTGTTCTGACTTCGAAGATGTTCGTGCTGGTATTGCTTGAACAGGGAATTTAAAGCCCCTGAATTCATACTTTTAATCCTGTACATTCTCTAGCATATTAGGAGCACCAAGCCAATCTCACTGCACTTGTGAATTTCACACAAATGAAATACCTGTTCAACAGAAACTTTCCTCTTGTAAATCTTTGATTAGGATTATCCAATAGTGATATTTTGCATAGCTCTATTCATACATTACATCATGGACTGCTCTAGTCTTCTTTATCACTGGAAATAGAGTTGTTTTAATTTGAATAGGATAAGAACCAATTCCAAAAGCCCCAGGACTAACGTAAGAAAATCAACCTATAGTTTACGTTCCTCTTCTGATATCAAAATCTGTATTAGTCAGAGTTCTCCACAGAAATAGAAGCAACAACCTATATGTATGTGTGTGTATGTGTGTGTATATATGTATGTAGGTGTTTGTGTATATTTACACACATATATTATTTATTATATCCATGATTTGTTATTAAGAATTGGCTCACGAGATTGTGGGGGTAGCAAGTATAAATCAGAAAGGCAGGCAGGAGGATGGTGATAATGATGTCCTAAGTATGAATTCCGTAGTTTGCACTCAGCACACAGTAGCAGGTGTAGTCTTGAGACAGAATTTCATCCTTCTGGAACCCTCAGTTTTATACATTTAATGTATCCAACCAATTGGATAATGTACACCTATATTATCCAGAATTATCTGCTTTACTTAAAGTCAGCCAATGTAGATTTCATTCCCTTTATAAAATATCTTCACGGCAACATTTATGCCATTGTATGACAGAAAAATTGGGCCCTATACACAGTCAAGTTGATATGTAAAATTAGCCATCATATAAATCTGTTGGTTGCAGTCTGTTTTCTCTAATGCTGGTGAATGTAGCTATATGTGAATTTAAATGCTTTGTATCAAACAGTTTTGGAGGTCACCCCAGTCCTGAGAAATTTCCAAGATGGGGCAAAACAAAAGCTGCCACTTGAATCAGGTCATCTGCAGGCCACAAATCAGGTCAAAACACAGTTCCACAACATAGTAATAGTGTGTTTTTCAAGAGCAGAAATTCTTAAACGCTCTCTGCATAGGAAAATTGGATAAACCAGGTTCAAGGCCTTGATTTTGAGAAGCTAACAAGGGAAATCTTTGTTATCTTTATGTTAAGAATATATAATGCTCAAGAGTGAGTTATTTATTGTCACTTTTGTTCAATTCTTTATGTGGTCTCTATTCATAATTTTAATTTTAAAAGACTTTTATGCCATATACTTGGAAAATACACCAAATTTTGTGTACATAAGTTAAAACAGAGGACATTACTATTAAAGGAAAATCAACATATAACACATTTGGAATTTATATAACAATTAATTAACACAAATCATTTGAGTATTGTTTAAATTTTCTTAAATAATACTTTAGAAGCAGTTATTTAGGGTTGAATTTCCTTTTTACCTACCATAATGTAAATAATTAAGGTTTTTCATTAGTTGTATATTCAGGACTTTTCTTAGTATTTGCTCATTTTGGCATTTCTGTTAGACATGAAATATTTACATAGTTATATATTATCTACATATCTATCTATCTCTCTCTATATATACATACATAGTGAGTCAGATGGAAATTTACTTATATCAGGAATGAAAGTCACAGTTTCATGAGTAATAAATCAAGCCATTTTTCCTGACTCATACTTAAAGGATTGTATATTAAATATAAGAGTCTTAGGTATTCTGTTGAATCCTGATGAAATCATAGGCCTAATGTGGTCAGATATAGGAAATTCCTACATAAAGCAGGTTTAGTAAGATGCATGAAACATATTTTTTAAATTATTAAACTCATTTAGTACTGATTTCGATAACAGGTTAGTAATGATCAATTATATAAAAAAGATTTATGAGGCTAAAAATTAATTACCTAACAAAGATAATACAAATTTTATATATTCCTTAAAATGGATTATTTAATTCTGTCTTGACTGTATTTGTCCACAACCAGAAATTCAACTTAAAATCCTTAAGTTGTTGTTTTCTTTCTTTCTTTCTTTTTTATTTTTTTGGTAATTGTTTTATTAGAGAATTTGTGGATATATGGAACAATCATGCATAAAGTCCAGGATCCATCCACCAACACCTTGCCTTGCTGTGGAACATTTTTACAATTGAGGATAGCACTTGTTTTAGGTTTTTAAAGCCTGCCAAGGCAATATACCACAAGTGGGTTGGTTTTTACAATGGAGATTTATTAACTTATAAACTTACAGTTCCAAGGATGTGAAAGTGTCCAAATCAAGGTATCATCAGGAGCTGCAGCTTTAGTGATCAGGCACATGGTGGTTTCTGTTCATCTCTCAGCTCCAGGCCTCATTGCTTTTATCTTCTGGCTTCAGTGGCTCCTCTCAGCTTCTATGTTCCATTGTACTTGCTCCCAGAGCCTTCTCTATCAGATACTGGGTGTTTTGCTCTGTTTCTGCAGCTTTTTTCTTTGTCTCTGTGGCCTCCTCTTTCCCATTTATAAAGGACTCCAGTATACCAAGACCCACCCTGGGCTACACCTCACTGTAGCAATCCAATCAAATGTCCCTCAACTGAATCAAATCCAATCAAAAGTCCTTACCACACAGGAATGGACCAATTTAAGAATGTAACTTTCTAGTGTCCACAAAAGACTGAAACTTCCACAGCACTTTTTAAATAATTGTCTGCTCTTTACAGGGCAGACAAGCTCAGGAATTCAGCACCCTGTGAGTGAGTCTTACTTTGGAATTTATGCTCCCCAGTGTATGTAACAGAGTTAGACTCATTTATAGTTTCCCTACACATGGTTCTTCTGCACTTTTTATTAGAACCTATAATTAAGTCTATGATTGTTAAATATATGTCCCAGAGACTTAAATCTTTGGTATGTCTATATGGCAGTAAGCCTTGAATTTCATCAGAGTTGCAAAACCTACTCTCCAGTTCATTGGAATCACCTAGGACAACTAACAAGAGATGATGATGGACAATGCTCATCAAAAGGAAGAGTGTCAGCAACTGCAAGCCAGGTAGTTCCATCCATCTGCCCCATGAGATCTAAGCCCCCTCTCAATTAGAAGCAAAGTAAGCATCACCATCACAGAATCCTCAGGTTTGGGGAAGGAACAATGGACTAATGTAGACTTATTATTATTTTATTATAGACTTATTACTATTCTAGTAATGGAAGAACTTTTATCACTGATATAAAGGCAGAGGCCACAGAGGTTCTGAGGGGAGGGAGAGGGAAGAATAGGTGTAACATGGGGGCATTTTCGGGTCATTGGAATTGTCCTGCATGATATTGCAATAATGGATACAGGCCATTATGAATTTTGTCATAACCTATAACATGGTGCGGGGCAGAGTGTAAACTATGAAGTAAACTATAGTCCATGGCTAGGAGCAATGCTTCAATATGTGTTCATCAATTGTAACAAATGTACCCCACTAATGATAGATGTTAATGTGGGAATGTGTAGGAGGGGGAGTGATGGGGATATGAGAATACCCAATATTTTTTATGTAACATTCACATAATTTAAAATTTCTTTAAAAATAAAAATTAAAAATATAAAAGTTGTTTGTTACAATTGATGAAAGATTAAAAAAGTACTATTGACTATAGTCCATAGTTTACTTTAGGTGTACTTTTCCCCATATATCACCCTATAACCTATAAGATGGAAAGAAATGTTTTGCTTGAAGTTGTAGACACCCTTTATTTTTTAGGATGGGGGTTGTAGACCATCATCCTTTTGTGAGTTGTCCTGGGTGAGTTCAAAGTACTAAGGAGTAGGTGTTGGCTGAAACTCTACTGAGATTCAGGGTTCAACCAGAATATGAACAGACTGAAAATATAAGTCTCAGGAACAAATATGTAAGGGCTATAAGTCTCACTATAGGTTCAAATAAAAGGTGTAGAAAAATCATGTGCTGGGAAATTATAAATGAGCCTAACTCTGTACCAGTGGGGAAATAGGTTACCATATAATCCAAGTCAAGGTCCACCGATGGAGCACTGAATTCCTAGGGTTGTTTGACTTACATATAGTGCCCAGATGTCTCTAAAGCCCTCAGGAGCACCCCTGTTTGAGGTTTTGTTTACTGTGGCAGTTAGTGAGGTCTGCCTGAGATGTGCATAAGGTAAACACTGGAAGAACGTTGTTTCACTTTGAAATCTCTTAGACATCTAAACTCTTTGGTATTTAATCTTTCTCCTTTTGGTCTAGGTCTTTTTCCAAATACCTCACTGGTTGGTCTTTGGTAATAATCCATCAGTACCAGGGAGGTTCATCCCCAGGATTCATGTCCCATGCAGCAAGCAAGGTAGTGAGTTAATTTTATGTGTTTAGCTTAGAGAAAGGCCACATTGAGTAACAAGGTTTTCCTGTAGTAATTCTTAGGCAATAGATATTATTAAGTTAAATTTTAAGTTTACAAGAATAAGGTTCATAAGTACAAGAATTAATATAAAAGTTTTGGAATATTGGTCCGTTTTATTTTATTAGGCACTGCCTATGTAGGGATTCTTGCCACTCTATTAGAGGACATGCAGGACTCCCCAGAGTAGGAAATTAATATTTTCTTGTCTATTGTGTGGGTCTCCACCCACTGAGGTAATACCCTCTGACCACATGAACACATTCATATTTGATGAAGTCATGCCACAAGGGCACCCTTCCCCACACATCTCCCCACTACTGACATCCTGCACCTTTGACCCTCCCCTGCCATAGTTGCCAGAAGAACACCCCCAGAATTGTATTCTCAACCACAGTACTCAACCTACACATAGTTCACCTGTTCTTTTCTCCAGCTATCCCCACAACTGTATGGCTAGCCTCTCCTACTTCAGACCTGCTCACACTCACAGTCCAGCATCGTCAACCCCAATAACATGGCTGTACCACCATCACTCCCATCTACTACCAAATCTCCCCTATCCAACTTACCATAGAACTTGACCAAATAGAGCCTTGACTCACCACTCTCTACTCCCTTTCTATCTCCTGGTAAGCTATCTTCCAGACTCTACCTCTGTGACTCTGCACAGTAGCCTTAGATCCTACCAGTGACATGACGTGTTATTTGTCCCTTAGTAACTGGCTTACTTCACTCAACATAAGGTCTTTGAGATTCATCCATGTTGTCGCATATGTCAACACTTCATTTCTTCTTACAACTGAGTAATATTCCATTGTACGTATATGCCACATTTTGTTTATCCATTCATCCATTGATGGATACTTGAGTTGCTTCCAACCTGATCTTGTACTCTGCCACTTTGGTGAATTCATTTGTTAGCTCTAGCAGCCTTGATGTAACTCTTTTGGAAATTTTTAGATATAGGATCATGTCATCTGCATATACTGACACGTTATTTCTTCCTTTCCGAATTGGATGCCTTTTATTTATTTTTCTTGCCTAACTGCTCTGGCTAGAATTTATAGTATAATATTGAATAACAACAGTGACAGTGGGTTCTGGATCCTAGAGGGAAAGTTTCATTCTTTCACCATTGTGCATAATGTAAGCTGTGAATTTTTCATATATGCCCTTTACATATTGAGGAGTTTTCCATCTGTGATGGTTTGAAATTGTATGTACCTCAGAAAATCATTCCCCTAAAGTAAATCCACTGCTGCTGTTGTGGACCCATTGTAAATGGGATGTTTTGATGAGTAGTATTTTAATATCTGGCCAACCCATGCAAGGGCTGTTCTTTATCTTGTTACTGCAATCTTGCATAAGAGAATGAAATTCAGATGGCAATAAAAGTCATATACACAATAAGCTAAAAGCAACAAAACTCAGAAGAGAAGGGAGAGATCAATAGATGCTGCCATTTGACTTACCATGTGACAGAGGACCCAAAGCTTGCTTTCAGCTGGTCTCCAGGAAGAAAGCATCACATTAATGATGTCTTGATTGGGACATTCTCATGGCCTCAAACTGCAAGGGAATAAGCTCACATTGTTAAAAGTCAACCCATTTTGTGGAGCAGGTGTAGCTTAGTGTTGGAGCATTCACTTCACATGTACAAGGTCCAGGTTCAATCCCCAGAACCTCCTAAGAAAAGAAAAAGTCAACCCATTTTATAGCATCTGCTTTAGACAGCCTAGCAAGCTAAAATAACTTCTATTCTTATTTTTCTAAGTGTATTTATCAAGAAATTATGCTGGTTTTCTGTCAATTGCCTTTTCTTCATCAATCAAAATGATCATGGGTTTTTCCCTGTCATTTTTTTTTTTTTTTTTTTTTTTGTGGCCAACTGTTTTTACTTTCTAATTTGTTTTTTTTTAAAAAAGATACTTAGATTACACAAATGCCACACAAAAGATACAGGGATTCCCACATGCCCCCACTCCCCACACCTCCCACACCCTCCCACATAAATATTCTTCATTAGTATGGCACATCCCCTGCAATTGATAAATGCAACCTGGGGCTTTGCCATCAAGCATGGATCACAGTTAGTCTATACTCTCTCCCACACAGTTCTGCATGTTATTTGATGATATAAAATGGCCTATATCTGTCACTGTAACATCACTCAGGATGATTCACAAGTCCTGAAAAAAAATCCGTATTACAACTGTTTTTCACTCTCCCTGCCCTGAGAACCTCCACAACAATGTTATAATTTCTTCAATTGCTAGAATCACAATAGGTCTATAGTAGAATACCAGTAAGTCCACTCTAGTCCAGAGCTCTGCCCCCAATCCTGAGGATTCTGGGATGATGTCCACTCCATCTCCAATTGAGAGGGGACTTATAACCCATGGGGAAGATGGGTGGGGCTATCCTGCCTGCAGATGCAGCTCTTTCTGTTCCCTGGGATGGCCATTGTCCATCATCATCACACTGCCAGTTGTCCTGGGTGAGTCCAATGAACTGTAGAGTAGGTGCTGCAACTCTGACAAGGTTTTGGGCCCAGCTGGCACATGGGAAGTCCAAAAACTTGAGTCTCTGGATGTACACCTACAACCTCCAGCACTAAGTATAGGTTTAAATAGAAGGGACAGATGAACTATGTGTAGGGAAGACATAATTGAGTCCAACTCTTTCACTCTCAGGAGCACAAACTCCAATGTAAGTCCCATTGGCAAGGCACCAAACTATGGAGCTATCTGCCCTGACCATAGGACCTAGTGTCTCCCCACTATTTGGTGTAGTATCCACTTTGGCAGTCTATGAGATCCTGCTGAGATGTGCATAAGGGTTACCTCTGGGATGACCTCCTAACTCACTTTGAACTTTCTTAGCCATAAAAACTCATCTGTCTTTACCTTTTCCCCCTTTTATTCAAGGTCCCTTTCCAGTCGTATTGCCAGTTGGCACTTGGTAGTAATCCCTTGTTGCAGGGAGGCTCATCCCCAGGAGTCATGTCCCACACTGGGAGGAAGGTAATGCATTCATATGCTGAGTTTGACTTAGATAGAGTCCACATTTGAGCAACAAGGAGGTTCTCAGCAGGGTAACCTTTAGGTACCCCATAACAATAGGCTAAGTTTCAATATCAAGAGCAAAGGCTCATAAGCATAGTCTTCAATATCAAGGGCCCATCAGTGGATCATCCTCTTTCACCAGTCACTGCCCCTGTACTTGGGGGACTGTTGTTGCTCCCTTAGAGAATGTGGTAGTGCTCTCCAGGATGGGAATTCAGTATTCTCTCCATTATTGTGTGAGTCTCCAACCACTGTGACAATGCCCTGTGAACATCTGAACATTTTTATGTACTTTATATATATGCTCAGGTGAATTTCCTCCCATGCGTCTCCCATCACTGCCACCCCACACCCTCGATCCTCCCCTGCCCCAGTTGTAATCTTTCTGTGATCCAAAGCCTCCTCAAAAATGAAGCAATTAAAATAGCCAAAAACAATTAATAAGAAAATGAATCAATAATGGTAAGTTTAAACATGAGAAGTAAAATACATAAAAATTTTAAATTAAAATAAAATAAAATTAAAAGATTGGGATATTTAAAAAATGAAAAATATTAAAAATAATTTTTTTTTTTACATTTTGCCTTACATCTCGCAATATCTGGTGTCCTGTCTTGACCATGGCACCTTCTCCCACTCATTCCCCAGTGTCTCACTATTTTTCATTTTGTTTTCAAAGAAGTTTTAGGTCACAGCAAAGTCACACACAGAATACAGGAGACTCTCATATACCCAACATCCTCCCCCTTTCTTCCCTCCCATATCAATATCTATTTATATGTGGATGGTACCTTTGTTATAACTGATATACAAATAGTGAAACATAGCTACTAAACATGGTCAATGGTTTACACTGTAGTTTACCTATTAGATTTTTATGAATGTTCATGATATTTACCATGTCCTGTGCCTGTCACTGTAAGATCATGCAGAACACTTCCACTGCCCACTAAATACCCCCTCTTTGAACTATTCTATTCCTCCCTCCCCCTCCCTCAGGGACAAACAGTGACCGCCTGGCTTCACTCCTTAGAGGACAAGATTCACAGTTACATGCAACAAGATTGAGATCTTGATACACTGGTTTGTCCTCCCCTAATAGGAACTGACCACACTCTCTAGAGATTCCCACCTGTCTATTTGTGAACAAATCAGTCCTCCCAAGGATGGGAGTCCAACACCTTCCACCTCCTTATGTGGGTCTTCACCCACTGACACAACACATTATGACAGAATGATCACTCACACACTCCCTGGAAGCCTACTCCAGGTGCGCCCTGTCCCAAATGCCCTCCCCCCATCCAATACTCTAAACCAGTAACCCCTCCTTGTCATATTGCCGTAAGATCATTCCTAACTTTGTACTTTCAACCACATACCCTTAAATCCCCAGTGTTCACCTGGTTCCCCTCCCAACCCTGCCCCCAGTACCCTGGACCTTCCAACCCACCCTTCTCAATTTACCCAGGGTTGCACCACCCAACTCAAAAATATAACTACCCTCCTGTCATATCCCTTCATTACATGACTACACACTTTCACCTTACCATAGATTACATCAGTATGGATCTTGGCTCGCAATCTTCTCTCATTCTATTTCTTGGAAACCTATCTTCCAGACAATAACTCTCTGACTCTGCTCAATTTGCTTAATTCATATCAGTGAGGTCATGTACTGTTCATCCTTCAGTGCCTGGCTTGCTACACTCAAAATAAGGTCCTCAAGATTCATAATGTTATCCCGTGTGTTAGAACTTTATTCCTTCTCACAGCTGAGTAATATTCCATTGTATGCATGTACCACATTTTGTTTATCTATTCATCTGTTGATGGGCACCTGGATTGATTCCAGTTTTTGGCAATAGTGAATAGTGCTGCTATGAACATTTGTGTGCATATATCTGCTCATGTCTTTGCTTTCAATTCTTCTGGGTATATACACAGCAGTGGAATTGCTGGATCCTAAGGAAATTCTATAGTAAGTTTTTTGAGGAACTGCCAAATAGTCCTCAAAATGGCTAGACCATTCTAGATTCCCACCAGCAGTGAATGAGAGTTTCCATTCCTCCACATCCTCTCCAACACTTATAACTAGCTGTTTTTTTTTAACAGCCGCCATTCTAATGGGTGTAAGATGGTATCTCATTGTAGTTTTGATTTGCATTTCACTAATAGCTAGTGATGTTGAATATCTTTTCATGTGCTTTTTAGCCATTTGTATTTCTTCCTTGGAGAAATGTCTTTACCAATTTTTTTAATGGGTTGTTTGTCTTTTTATTTTCAAGGTATAGGATTTCTTTATACATGCAGGATAAAGAAATATGGCTGCCAAATATTTACTCCCATTGGCAGATATATGGCTGCCAAATATTTACTCCCATTGGCTAGGATACCTTTTTATTTTCTTGATAACATTCTTTGAGGTGCAGAAGTTTTTAATTTCGAGAAGATCCAATTTATCTACTTTTTTCTTTTGCTGCTCATGTTTTGGATGTGAAGTTCATGAAACCATTTCTTATTACAAGGTCCTGTAGATGCTTCCCTACATTATCTTCCAGGTCTTTATGGCTTTGGCTCTTATATTTAGATCTTTGATCCATCTTGAGTTGATTTTTGTATAAGGTGTGAGATGGTGTTCCTCTCTCATTCTTTTGGATATGGATATTCAGTTCTCCAAGCGCCACTTGTTGAAGAGGCCATTCTCTCCCAGCTGAGTGGGCTTGGTGGCCTTGTCAAATATCAGATGACTGTATATGCGAGGATCTATATCAGAACTCTCAATTCGGTTCCATTGGTCAGAATGACTATCCTTGGTCCAATACAATGCAGTTTTGACCACTGTAGCTTTGTAGTATGTTTTAAAGTCAGATAATGTGATACCTCCAATTTCATTTTTCTTTTTCAGTATGTCTTTGGCGATTTGGGGCCTCTACCCTTCTAAATAAATTTTGTAGTTAGTTTTTCCAATTCATTAAAAAAATGCTGTGTTGATTTTTATTGGGATTGCATTAAATCTTAGATTAGTTTGGGTAGGATAGACATCTTGATGTGTTTAGTATTCCTATCCATGAACAGGGAATATTTTTCCATTTATTTAAGTCTGCTTTGATTTCCTTTAACAGTGTTGTTTAGTTTTCTGTATATAAGTCCTTTACAACTTTATTTAAATTTATTCCTAGGTATTTGATTCTTTAAATTACTATTGTAAATGGTGTTTTTTTTCTTGATTTCCTCCTCAGATCGCTCATTACTGGTGTACAGAAATACTACTGAATTTTAAGCATTGATCTTATAGCCTGCAACTTTTTGAGCTCATTTATAAGTTCTAGAAGCTTTGCTGTAGATTTCTCAAGGCTTTCAAGGACTAGGATCATATCATCTGCAAATAGTGAAATTTTTACTTCTTTCTTTCCAATTTGGGTGTCTTTTATATCTTTTTCTTCACTCAGTTCTCAAGGAAGTACTTCTAACACAATATTAAAAAGGAACATTGATAGAGGGCATGTTTGTGTTGTTCCCAATCTTAGAGGAAAAGCTTTTAGGATTTCACCATTGAAGATGTTGTTAGTTGTGGGTTTTTCATATATACTCTTCATCATGTTCAAAAGTTTCCTTCTATCCCTATATTTTGGAGTGTTTTTATCAGGAAATGGTGCTGTATTTTGTCAAATAATTTTTCTGCCTGTATAGAGATGATCATGTGATTTTTTTCTTTCAATCTGTTTATGTCATGTATTACATTAATTTTCTTATGTTGAACCATCCTTGCATACCTGGGATGACACCCACTTGGTCATTATGTATAATTAATTTGATATGTTTTTGAATACAATTAGGAAATATTTTGTTGAGGATTTTAGCATCTAGGTTCATTAGAGAGGTTGGTCTGTAATTTTCCTTTCTTGTGGCATCTTTGTTTGGCTTTGGTATTAGGGTAATGTTAGCATCAAAGTATTAGTTAGGCAATGTTCCTTCTACTTCTATTTTTTGGAAGAACTTAAGTAGGATTGGTGTTAGCTCTTTCTGGAATGTTAGGTAGAAGCCATCTGCTACTGGGCTCTTCTTAGTTGGGAGGCTTTTGATGACTGAATCTATTTCTTTACTTATAATTAGACTGATGAGTTCATCAATTTCTTCTTTCACCAAGGTAGGCTGCTTGTGAGTTTCTAAGAATTTGTCTATTTCCTCTTAATTATCATTCTTGTTGGCACATAATTTTTCAAAGTATCCTCTTATGATACTCTTTATTTCTGTGGGGTCAATAGTGATATCCCCTTCCTCATTTCTTATTTTATTTATTTCCATCTGCTCTCTTCATGTCTTTGCTAGCCTGGCTAAAGGCTTGTCAATTTTATTGATCTTCTTGAAGAACCATCTTTTGTTTTTGTTTTTTTTTAATTTTTTTCTAGTGCTTTCTTATTTTCTATTTCATTTAGCTTTGCTCTAATCTTTATTCTTTCCTTCATTCTACTTTTTTGGGGTAGTTTATTGTTATTTTTCCAATTCCTCCAGGTGTGTAGTTAGGTCTTTGATTTTGCTCTTTCTTCATTTTTTATATATGTTTATGGCTATGAATTTCTCTCTCAGTACAGATTTTGCTGCATCCCATAGGTTTTAATATGTTGTGTTGTCATTTTCATTCATTTTAAGGTAGTTACTGATTTCTTTTGAGATTTCCTCCTTGACCCACTGTTTGTCTAAGAGTGTGTTGTTTAACTTCCATATCTTTGTGCTTAATCTGGTTCTCTCGCCATTACTGATTTCAAATTTCATTCCATTTTGGTCAGAGAAATCACTTTGTATAATCTCTACCTTTCTGAATTCATAGAGATTTTTTTCTGTGGCCTAGCATGTGGTATATCTTGGAGTATGATCCATTTGCACTCGAGAAGAATGTACATACCCCTCTATTTGGGTGTAGTGTTCTGTATATGTGTATATGGTCCAGTTCTTCTAATGAGTTAACCAAACTCTTGTTTCTCTCTGGATTCTTTGTTGAGATGTTCTGTCTAATGGCAATAATGGTGTATTGAAGTCCCCCACTACAATTGTGGAGGCATTTATTTCTCTTCTTAGTTTTTCCAGTGTTTGCCTCATGCATTTTGAGGCACCCGTTAGATGTAAATGTTTATGATTGTTCTTTCTTTTTGAAAGATTACTCCTTTCACTTATATATAGTGTCCATCTTTGTCTGTTACAATAGTTTTGCATTTAAAGTCTATTTTGTCTGATATTAGTATAGCTACTCCCGCCCTTTTTTAGTTATTGTTTGCTTGTAAGATTGTTTTCCAGCCATTAAGTTTCAGCTTCCTTGAATCCCTGGATCTAAGGTGGGTTTTTCTAGACAACACATAGATGGGTCATATTTCCCTATCCCTTCTGCTGATCTGTGTCTATTAACTGGTAAGTTTAATCCATTAACATTCAGTGTTATTAATCTCAAGGAATTACTTACATTAGCCATATTTTCCTTTTTGGGTTATGCATGTCATATGTTGTTTTCATTTCTTTTTGTCTTTGTATTTCTTCTTACACTCTCCTCCCACTCTCTCTCTCCTGTTTTTTTCCCTTTCAACCTGAAGAACTCCTTTTAGTATTTCTTGAAGGGCAGGTTTCTTATTGGCATACTCTCTTAATTTCTGTTTCTTTGTGAATATTTTGAACTCTCCATCATTTTTGAATCCAAACTTTGCTGGATAAAGAATTCTTGGCTGGAATTTTTTTTTTTCTTTAAGTATATTAACTTTGTCGTGCCACTGCCTTCTTGCCTCCATGGTTTCAGATGATAAATCTTCACTTTATCTTATTGAGCTTCCTTTGTATGTGATGGTTCTCTTTCCCTTGCTGCTTTCAGTATTTTCTCTTTGTCTCAAGCAATTGATAGTTTCAGGAGTATATGTCTTGGAGTAGGCCTGTTGTGATTTATACTGTTTGCAGTGTACTGCATTTCCTGGACTTGTACATCTGTCTCCCTCAATAGTGTTGGGAAGCTTTCATCCAGTATTTCTTTCAACACTCTTTCCTTCCCCATTCCCCTCTCTTCTCCCTCTGGGATGCCTATAACGCTTATGTTTGTGCATTTTGTTTTGTCATTCAAACCCCTAAGTCCCTGTTGGATTTTTGTCTATCTTTTTATTTATCTGTTCTACTATCTCTTTGATTTCAGATGCACTGTCTTCCACATCAATAATTCTTTCCTCCACCTGTTCAAATCTGCTGTTATGTGCTTCCAGGGTGTTTTTGATTTCTTGGATTGTTCCATTCATCATCATATTTGTTATATTTTTATGTATTTTTACACTTTCTTCAGTATGTTCTCCCAGGTCTTCCTAATATCCTTAATCTCTTTCTTCATTTCATTAAGTTGGTCAATGATATTTCTTTGGACAGCTTTGATTAGTTGTTCAATGTTCTGCACCTCTTCCTGGTTTTTAGTTTGTTCATTGGACTGAGCCATGTCTTCCTGTTTCTTAGTGTGGTTTGTAATTTTTTGTGGCCCTCTGGTCATCTTTTTATCTTGATGTGCTTATTCAGTTGATTAGCTTCTCTCTTTACTCAATCATTTTAATTGCTGTCTTTCTGTGTTTTAAGTTTTCTCTTTGACACTTTTTTCTTCTTATTACATTTCATTGCTGTTGTCTATGTTCCCTTGAAGGGAAATATTAGGGTCAGAGAAAGTGAAAGAGGTAAGAAAAGTAAAAGGGTAATAGTAATAATAATGGTAATTGATAGAAGAGGAACCATTTAAGACCTTGGAAAATGAGTATTTAACTCATGTAAGCAGTGTAGAGTAATAGGAATAGAAAAGTGTGGTACCAACAATGGAATGGGAAACCAAATAGAGAAATACACATAGACTTAATTCAAAGGCCAGTATGATGAGGAGAGAGGGAAAGAGAAAAGACAGAAAGAAAAAAGTTAATAAAAGAATGAAAACAGGATCGATGTGGTAGAAATAAAAGCCAGAAAAAATAGGGACTGAACAAAGAGAGGTGGAATGTAATAACAACAACAGAAAGCAGAAGACAGAATGATGAGGGAAGCAAGAGAGATAGCCTTGGTATACAAAATTGGTATACACAGAAAAGGGTAAATCAAGGAAGTGGAAATAAGGTTACCAAGAATCAAGTCAGCAGCACCTTGAGGCATTTATCTCTTCATCCAACTTCCTCCAGAGTGATGCACTGAAGCCTCCTACTCTGTTGATTCCCAAAACAGCTCACTCGGGCAGGCTCTTGCCCCTACTCAGCTGTTTGTGTGTGTGTGTGTGAGAGAAAGATCTGGCTATGTTCGAATAATTGTTTTGGCTTCTTTTTGTCTCTGACCCTCACTCTTATAGGAGTTGGTAAGCAGTGTCCTGGTTTGTTGTGCTCCAAAGAAAGTCCCCATAGCAGCCTCTGGTTTTTCCTTTGTTGTTTTAGTGAGGGCTAAGATTTATATGTCTAACCCATCGGTCATGTTCCCACAACCCCCCACTTCATTTTTATAAAAGTGGTGTACTACATTAATTGATTTTCTTATGTTGAACCACCTTTGCATAATTATGATAAAACCTTCTTGGCCTTGGTGTATAATTCTTTTAATGTGTTGGTAGATGTGATTTGCCAGTATTTCTGTTTATTTACTTTTTTTCATTTCTTGATTTGCTAGTATTTTGTTGAGACTTTTTGCTTGAATATTCATAAAAGAAACTTTCTTTTTTAAAAATATTGTACCCATCTTAGTAAGACTGACATCACATTGAGGTTTTGATTCCCTTTTTTGCTAACATCTTTTTATGCATTTATTGAACACTTGTGTATCTTCTTTGTAGAAATGTATATTCAGATTCTTGTCCATTTTTAATTGGGTTATATGTCTTTTATTATTAAATGTAAGAATTCTCTGTGTATTCTATATCCAAGTCCTTTATGATCTGCAAATATTTTCTTCTACTCTATGGGGTGCCTTTTCATTTTCTTGGTAGTGTCCCTTATTTGAAGTAACAAAGTTTTTAATTTTTAGGATGTTCAATTTAATTATTATTTTCATTTGTCACTTGTGCTTATGGTGTCATATATAAAATACCTTTGCCAAACTCAAGGTAATAAAGATTTCCTTCCATATTTTCATTTAAGAATTTTATAATTTTATCTCTTAAATGAGTTAATTTTGTATATGGTGTTATAAAGTGGTTCAACTTCATTCTTTTGCATGTGGTTATCCAACTGTCCAGCACCAGTGTAGAAAGGCCCTTTTTCCTCCATTGAATTGGCTTGTAAGCCTTATGGAAGATGAATTAACTGTAAATGTGAAGGTTTATTTCTGGTCTCTCAATTCTATTCCATTGAACCATATGTCTATCCTTATGCCCACACCACACCATCTTCATTATTGTAGCGTTGATTAAAATTTAAAGCCAGGACATGTGAATCTTTCCACATTGTTCTTTTACAAGATTGTTTGGGTATTCTAGGTCCCCTGAATTTCCAGATCAATTTTAGCTCATCAATTTCTGCAAAAAATAACAAGCTGGGATTTTGATAATGCTTACTTTGAATCTGTAGGTCAATTTGGGGCCCATTGCCACCATAACAATAAGTCTACTATTCCATGAACATGGGGTGTCTTTCCATTTTTAGGTCTTTTTCAATTTTTTTCAACAATATTTTATGGTTTTCACTATACAAGTCTTGCATCTCTTTTTTAAAATTTGTTCTTAATTATTTTATTTGTTTTCATGCTATTGTACAAGGAATTGGTTTTCTTACATTCATTTTCAGATTGTTCATTGCTAGTGTACAAAGTAAAACTAATTTTTGCCTATTGATACTGTATTCTACAATCTTGCTGAACTTGTTTATTAAATATAATAGTTTTTAGGTCATTCTTTGTAATATTCTACATATAAGATCATATAATTTGTCAATTGAGATAGTTTTACTTTTTCCTTTGCAACCTATATATGTTTTCTCCCCTTCATTTTCTTGCTTAATTACCATAGAAAGGACCTCCAGAACAAAACTGAATAAAATTGGCAGGAGCAGACATTGCTTTCTTCTTCTGATCTTAGGGGATAGCTTTCAGTCTTTTCCCTTCAAGTATCCAAGGGACAGGATCCATCAAGGGGTCTGGGTCAAGGACACAGAAGCATCAACCTCAAGGACAGCAGTGCAAGAAGAGGGAATGGCCCTACATGTTTAGGGAGCATTTGCATGTAGACACCTGTTGAATTTTTGAGATTTAATGCATTTCTCTCTCTCTGTCTCTTACCCTCCCCCGCACCCCCCCCCACATTCACAGGAAGCCAAAGGCCAATTTCCACTACTCTGGAGTATCCTGCCCTTTTACCTTCACCATCTGCCTGCCCAAGGCATGTGTTTCTTGGAGATAGCATTAAAGAGCAGCCTCTCCTAGCAGGAAGGGACCCCAGCTCTCCATGGCAGCCCTGTCTCACTTCTCTCTCTTCTTTCTTCTCCCTGGGTCTTGTGGGCAGGTGGACACTGCTGCTCCTCCCTGCCCTGCCTGCAGCTGTGGACAACCATAGTACACCATGGTGCAGAGCAGCTGCAGAGATGTGGGCAGGGTCCTGGTGTGGGCCACAGGGATGAGAAGGAATTCAGGGCTATGAAGACTGCACTTGTGTCCATTCTCACACTACTGATGTGGGGCCAGACCCACTTACTTCCCTTGTCTGAACTTCAGTTTCCACACCTGTCACATGAGTGATGACCCTTGCTTTCCCTCCTTTCCATGATTTTTTGGGGCTACAGGAAAGCACTAGCACTGTGCCACCTTTGAAATTTCCCTTAGCATTACTTCAACGTATATACAGGCTCTTTCCTTTTTTAAACATGCAAAGAAATAGATAGTGTAAAGTGATTTTTTCCTTCCACTCAGATCACGTTCATTGACCCAGAGCTAACCAGTGGTAATCATTTCTTGTGTATCATTCCAGAAACTTTCTTTGTATAATACAAATATGTGTGTGTGTTTGCTACTCCATTGCTACCAAAAAAAATAAAATAAAATAATGAATGCCATACTTACATTTGAAAGTTTCATGGAGTTACTATTTTTAAAAGGGAAAAGAAATTTGTAAAATTTGTTATAATAATATATTGCATTTAATTCAATGTATCAAAAAATATTATTTTGCAATGGCATAAGTATAAAATATATTGAGGTAGTTTTTGTTATTTATTTCATACCAAACTCTTCACAGCTCTATCTTCAGATTAGCTGCTAGAATAGGAATTGCAGAATAAAGGGTCATGACTATTTCACAGATTTCTTAATGAATGTGTATACAAAAACTCTCCAACCGTTAGTTGCTATGGTATCCTCAGCTCCTTTCTCTTGCCCCAGTACCTACTAATCATTTCCAGAGTGAAATGTCCAGGTCTTACTCTCTGGTCCTCTCTTTGAGATCTGCCTGCCATGGGTCTAGCAGAACCCCTTGGCACTCTACTGGTTGCACAAGGGCCTGGGCCTCTGGCCATAGAGGCTATGACCCTAGAGGGACAAAGAAACTGGGAAAGAGCATGGTCTCTGCTCTTGGAAAGGTGAGGCTCCCATCTTGACCCATGACTTTAAACACATATTTAATCTGCCTGAAATTTAGTTTTTCATCTCATCAGAGATTAAAATAGCTCCCTCTCAGGATTGGGATGAGAATTCAGCATATGACCCCATTTGTCTTTGACCTTCCTGGAGGGCAGTTTTCTGTTGTTCACAAAACTGTTTGGGTGGGAAGAAAATTATTATAATGGCTTTAAAGTCCTTGTCTTTGAAAACAAAATGAAAAATAGTAAGACACTGGGGAATAAATGGAAGAAATTGCCACTGTACAGACAGGACACCAGATATAACAGTGATAAAAGGGAAAATGTCAAAAAAATTTTTTTTAATATTTTTCATTATATTTTAATATCCCAATCTTTTAATTTTATTTAATTTTTAGTTTTTTAAATTTTTATGTATTTTATTTCTTATATTTGAACTTATTAATATTTCATTTTCCTATTAATTATATTTGGTTATTTTAATGGCTTCATTTCTACAGAAACTTTGTATCACAGAAGGGTTACAACTGGCGCAGGGGAGGATCATTGGTGTGGGATGTCAGTGATGGAGGGTACATGGGAGGAATTTCATCTGGGCATACATATAAAGTATATAAAAATTTTCAAATGTTCACAGGGCATTGTCACAGTGGGTGGAGACTCACACAATAACCAAGAGAATATTGAATTCCCATCCTGGAGAGCTCTACCACATTCTCTATTGGAGCAGAAACAGTCCTCCAAGTGCAGGGTCAATGACTAGTGAAGGATCCACTGATAAGCCCTTGATATTGATGACTATGCTTATGAGCCTTTGCTCTTGAAATTGAAACTTAGCCTATTGTTATGGGGTGCCTTAGAGTTGCCTCCTGAGAACCTCCTTTTTGCTCAAATGTGGACTCTCTCTAAGGTAAACTCAGCATATAAATGCATTACCTTCCCCCATCATAGGACATGACACCCAGGGATGAGCCTCCCTGGTATCAAAGGATTACTACCAAGTAACAACTAGCAGTGCAACTGGAAAAAGACCTCAAATCACAGGGGGAAAAGGTAAAGACAGATGAGTTTATATGACTAAGAGACTTCAAAATGAGGTGGGAGGTCATCTCAGTGATAATGCTTGTGGACATCTCAGCAGGATCTCATATACTGCCAAAGTGGATATTACACCAAATAGTGGGACTCCTGAGGACTCTGAAGATACCCAGGTCCTATGGTCAGGGCAGATAGCTCTCGAGTTTGGTGCCTTGCCAGTGCACCCTACTTTGGAGTTTGTGCTCCAGAGAGTGACAGAGTTGGACTCAATCAAGTATTCCCAACACATGGCTCATCTGTCCCTTCTATTTAAACCTATACTTGGTGCTGGAGTTTCTAGGTGTATATCCAAGATACTCGAGTCTTTGGGTTGCCCTCATGCCAGCTGGGTCGGAACCTCAGTGGAGTTGCAACACCTACTCTACAGCTCATTGGACTCACCCAGGACAACTAACAAGGAGATGATGATTGACAATGACCATCCCAAGGAACAGAAAGGGTCTGCAACTGCAAGCAAGATATTCCCATCCATATTCCCCATGGGATATAAACCCCCTCTCAACTAGAGTTGGAGTGGACATCACCATCCCAGAATCCTCAGGACTGAGGCAATAACTATGGACTACAGTGGACTTACTGGTATTCTGCTATAGACATATTGTGATTCTAGCAATGGATGAAATTACATTATTGATGTGGAGCCAGTGGCCACTGGAGACTCTGGGGTCAAGGATAGGGAAAAACAGTTATAATACAGGGGCTTTTTCAGGACTTGGGAATCATCCTGAATAATATTGCAATGACAGATATAGGCCATTTTTATATCATCATATAACATGCAGAACTGTGTAGGAGAGAGTGTAGACTACAATGTGAACTATGGTCAATGCTTAATGGCAGTGCTCCAAGATGCATTTATCAATTGCAATGAATGTGCCACACTAATGAAGGATGTTTATGTGGGAGGGTGTGGGAGGTGTGGGGGAGTGGGGCTTATGGGATTCCCTATATTTTTTGTGTAACATTTATGTAATCTAGTATCTTCCCTTTTTGAACAAGGAAAGAGGGCCATAAGGCAGGTCCAAGAAAGAGGGATGCCACTAGATAATCTTATACCAATTCTGCAAACATAGGCTGTGGAGCTATCTGGGGACCTCTCTACTCTGAGTGCCTCTGCTTCCATACTTGCCTGGGGCAGCCTTTGAGTTTGTGGCTGATCATGCCCTGCCCAGTCTCTTTTGGCCTTCCCAGATACTTTAAAAAGCCCATTCTTTGCTTGTGTCTCATCCTGTTAAACCGTTCTCCAGTTGCCACCTTGTAGCTAAAGAAGACAGCAATTAAATCCTGGAGTATTGGGTTGTGATCTGGAATCAGAAGACCTGACCGTGTGTCCTTGGGAAAGCCACCTCCATTTTTGTGAGCTTCAGTTTCCTCATCTACATAATAGGTGAGGGAGTGATCTGTAAGCCCTGGGAGTAGGCCCCTGATAGTGATGGTTGTCATCTCCCTCCTCTAACACTGGGTCCAGAAAGGGCCTGGGAGAGAATCAAAAAGGCCAGCTCAGGTTGGTGGGTGACTTCAGACTTACCACCCTACCTCACCCCACCCCCATGATCCTGCTTCACCATAGCCATCATCATAGGTCTCATGATCCCACAGATGTCAATTGCTGCCACCTTCTTCCTGCAGCCCTAGAGAAGCACAGCTGACAAACAGAAGCCTTTGGGTCTCAATAACATGTGGGGGGAGATGAATGAATTGTGGGGCTCTTGCTTGGCATCTCTCCTTCCTGCTCCTTTGCTCTTGTGAGGATCCTGGGGGTCCTTCTCTTTGAGAGGAGTTGTGGGGCCATGCCTCAGCAGGTGGGCTCTGGAGCCAGACTTCACATCCTGCCTCCACTCCTTACAGGCTTGTGACCTTGAGTGACCTTACTATACATCTGTGACTCTCAGGTTCTCTATTTCTCAAATAATTGTACTTCTCTCAGAGAGTGGTTGGGAGGATGAATTTTTTCGACACCTGAAAACTTTTTAGAACAAGTGTCTGACACATGGTCATTTTTCCTGACCATGTGTTAGACACTTTCCATGATTAAGTTACTTTGTTCATTCAAAGTAACTTAATCATGGAGGAAGCAACAAGGGCAGTAAGGGTCCAGAAAGAATCCCTGCTTGAGAAGCTATGAGTCCCCTGGAGTTAACAGACACATACACAGACAAACACATAGAATCCAGAGGGCCCGAACAAGTAGAAAAAACATAGGAATAATGGGGGAGGAGAGGGAGGAGTGATGAATTCATCTGCAGGTGGGACATTTTTGTCAAGGGACACAATGTGAGTGGTATTTAAAGACAGAGGAGAGAAGGGCATGGCTGGCTGGCTGAAACTTGGGCAGAGATTGGTGGCCATATTACATCATCATTTGGCAACATGCCAGGCTCAATTGCAGCTGACTTTGGTGATAAACCATTTATGATGATGATTCAGTTTGGACTAATCATAACCTTGGAACTTTAATATTTTACCCTAAATAAACTCCTTTTATAAAAGCCAACAAATTTTTCGTACTTTGAACTGGAAGCCCTTTGGCAAACTCAAATACTGCCAATTTTTGTAGCTGTATTTGCCAGTGCTTTTCTCTGTATTTGGTTAAGAATGACAAGGAATTTAATTATAGCCAAAATATTGGGTCACATTATAACATCTAGCTTTTTTTTTTTTTTTTTTTATCATGAAAGCTACATATTTTATTGTTCCTCAATTGGTACTTGTTGCAGTCTGGCAGTTTGATGTAATTATGAATTCCAAAAATAGATATTAGATCATGCTTCTAAACTGGTCTGCTAATCTGGGCATGGTTAAGTTATGATTAGGGCGTTAACTGTGCCACATCAGTAGGGCTTTGAGCCCCACCCCTTGGTGGGGTGGGAATCAAATATAAAAGGCAAGATAAAAGACAGAGAATGCAGTTTTCGATGTTGGAGTCTTGTGCTGGAGCCCCGGGAAGTAAGATAGCTTGGTCGTGAGGAAGGAGAGAAGGCCCCAGGATAGAGACAAGCCATTTACCTGATAGTCTACGGCTGGCCTTGTGGAGAGAAGCAAAGCCTAGGGAGCCTCATAGTCTACAGCTGACCTTGTGGAAGAAACAGGAGCTAAGCCCGGAGAGAAACGCAGTCCCAGGAAGACAGGAACCCAAGAAGCCTGAACCCTGGCAAATGTCATCAGCAGCTGTCTTGCTCCAACACGTGGCAATGGACTTTGGTGAGGGAACAAACTTATGCTTTATGGCCTGGTAACTGTGGACTTCTACCCCAAATAAATACCCTTTATAAAAACTAACCCATTTATGGTATTTTGCATCAGCACCCCTTTGGCTGACTAATACAGTAGTAAAAGAAAAAAAAAAAAACTTTTTTCCAGAACATCCCAACATTATGAACAATTTCAAAAGCATACTGTTTATAAGGTTATATAAAATATATTTTAAATGTTTCATTTGTCCCAAGCATTATCCAGGAAAACTTTTCCATAATTCTCAGGGGTATTTTTCTTTAACTACTGACCATTTTGAAATTTGGCAATTAGATTTTATTTCCCCTATTATAAGACTATAAATATGCTTTAATAATGATTTGTTTACTGTAGCCATCATACAAAAAGTCACTACCATAAAAAATAATTCTAATTTTATCATTCTCTCACAGTAACTGAGCCATCCATTTTACAGGATAAATTAAGAAAATATGGTCTTTATGCAGCACTTGCTTTTGACCTATCACTCCCAATCCTCAAGCTTAGAAGGAAACTCTTCAAACCATACCAATACCCTCCCCATTTTCCTGTACCCAGCCATTCCCCTATACCTTAAATAGACTGACCTTAAGTTGCTCAGGTTACAGGGAATCCACAAATGGAGGCTAACAAAAGAGGTCCTGATAATAGAAAAGAGTAAGGGTCAATGAGTCTGTTGGCAACAGCTTCAATACTGCCTCCTAATGACAGAGTTGAATTTTAGAATTCCATGTATTTGAATATGAAAGACATAAAAGATAATAATGCATACTGAGAGGAAAAAGTGGTGAATTTATGCAGGCAGGCTGACCAATATATCCCAGAGCTGTGTCTCCTGGATAAGATATAAGATTAAGAGCAGTTTCTGTAATAAGTCAATGGTGTTCCATGTCATTGTGAGAATTAAGACCTAGCAGGGATTAGAATTTGCAATATGCAAGTGACTGGAAAAATGAACATTCAGAGGCAAAATTCACACTCTAAGAAGGTTGCCTTTCATGTTAAAAATATACTACTTCTTTGTTTTACATTGCCACCAGCAATGAATGAGTGTTCCTATTTTTCCATATCCTCTCCAACACTTGAAATTTTCCATTTAAAAATAATCAGCCATTGTAATTGTGTGAAATGGTATCTCATTGTGGTATTGATATATATTTCTGTGATGGCTAATGATGTTGAACATCTTGCAATGTGATTTTGGCCATTTGTTTAACTTCATTGGAGAGATGTCTATTCAAGTTTTTGCCCATCATTTAATTATGTTGGTAGGCTTCTTCTTGTCAAGGTGAAAGTTTTCCTTATATATTTTAGATATTAAATCTTTATCATATAAGTGGTATTTCTCTAATTAAAACAAAGGTCCTGCCCCTGGAGTATAAACATTCAGGTAAATCTCTTCTTCACAAAATAAGGGTAAAGGTGTACATATACTCCCAACTATGAATATTTGCATTAAATCTTGAAATACTGAAACTGATTTTAATTATCTTCATACATATACTAGCTAGCCAATTTATAACTCTACCAAATAAATCAATATTAAAGCAATGATATGGATTCCAAGTTATATAGTGTAATGAAGAGGGCAAGATATACCAATGGAACTCATAAATTCTACATGAATTAGGAGAGTACATTCTTGGTAAAAGTATAAGAAAATAGACAATGGCAACAAAGTTGAGAGTAGAAATAGAGAACATATACTTCATTAATGACAAAATGATACTGTAGAACAGTGGGAAAAATTGCTAGAGGAAATGCAGGAACTATCGGGAAAAGTGTCCTGGGGCTTATGACACAAAGGGAAGGCTAGACACCATTCAGAAGAGAGAAGGGCAAAGGAAAGGAAACTCAGATGGCCAGAAAGATCCCATGAATAAAGCTGCAGTAGCAGCTGTTGGTGTCCATTCCCCCAACCTTGGAGGGGACAGAAGTGGGTCCTCTGGCCCCTGGCCAGTGGTTACTGTATGAGAGGTTTGCAGAGGTACTTTTCCTCAAGAAAGTGGACAGGAAGGGACACAGCTTACAACAAATTCAGATTTTGGCCAGTGAATTTTGCTGCATCCCAAGGATCTCATACTTTCAGGATGGTGGGCCCATGACATTGTTTGCCCTGGGAGTCAAAAGACAGCTAAGATAACTTGCCTTCTGAAACACCCACCCTACTGAATAGGACTAGTTGATGATGACATAGATGGAGGGAGGGTACAGCTGGACAAGTTAGGAGAGCAGCTTCTGAGATATCTTGATTTGTGAAGATTGACATTGAAGAGCCTGCCCTGAGGGATACTGCTTATTCACCACCAATCTGGGTGGGGATACAATGAATATATTCCCCCTAGCATCTGGGGTCTGAGTAGAGAGATCTGCTGACAAGTGCCATCACCTGACAGACCAGGAAAGTGCATGCAAAGAAGGGTCCATAGTCCTGGTTTGAGCAGTTAAACAAGGGCAATCTTAAAGACCTAGAATAAGTTGAACCAATAATCAAAGAACAGTTGTTGTACATAGCTACTTAACAGTAATGCCTAGGCAAGAGGTAGAAATTGAACATAAGAGTAAACTCACCGTTATGATCACATGCCTAGATATAAGCAAAAATTGTAAGCCACAGTAAAAAAAAAAGGAGGACATGGCTCAGACAAAGCAATAAATCAAAGCTCCAAATGACACACAAGATTTGAAACAATTAATGATGTTCATACAAATTTAATTCAAATCATGAATTTGAAAGACAATGTGGCTAAAGAAATAAAATACATTAATTTATCTTGTACTTTCTTCTTTGACCCATTGATTGCTTAGGAGTGTGTTGTTTGGCTTCCATATATTTGCAAAATTTCCCCCTCTCTTCCTATTACTGATTTCCAGCTTCTTTCCATTTTGATAAGAGAAGGTTCTTTGTATAATTTCAATCTTAAATTTATTGAGAGCTCTGTTGTGGCCCAACATGTAGTCTATCCTGGAGAAAGATCCATGAGCACTTAAGAAGAATGTATTACTTGCTGATTTAGCATGCAATGCTCTGTGTATATTTGTGAGGCCCAGCTCATTTATCACATGGTTAGGTTTTTATGTTTCCTTGGTTGATTTTCTTTCTAGTTCTATTTATTTATCTGAATGATGTGTCACAGTCTCCAACTATTATTTTAGAGATACCTACTTCTACTTTCAGTTTTTCCAGAGTTTGCCTCATGTATTTTGGGTCACCTAGGTTAGTAAATATCTTGAGGTAAATGAAAATGAAAACACAACCTACCTAAACTTGTGGAATACAGTGAAGGAAGTGCTGAGAGGAAAATTTATAGCCATATATGACTAGAGTAAAAAAGAAGAAATATCTATAAACAAAGAGCTAACTGAACACCTGCGGGACCTAGAACAAAAGAGCAATCTAATCCCAAGGCAAGGTAAAAGAAAGAAATAACAAACATTAGAGTGAAATACACAAAATCAAGTACAAAAGAAAATCAAGAGAAACTCAATGAAACCAAAAGCTGGTTCTTTGAGAAGATCAATAAACTTGGCAAACCCTTAGCTTGATTAACAAATAAAAAGAGAGAAGATGCAAGTAAATAAAACCATGAATTAAAGGGGTGAATTTATTTCTGGTACCACATAAACAAAAAGGATCATAAGAGGTTCTTATGAGAAACTGTTTGCCAATAAATAATACAACCAATTTATATGAACAAATTTCTAGATATACAGAAACAACCTACTTTGGTTCTACAATAAACACAGGAAATGAATAATGTAACCACAATTCAAATCTACCAACAAAGAAAAGATCATAGCAGATGACCACCTTTGAATTCTACCAAACATTTTGAGAATAATAATATCAGCTGTTTACAATCTTCCAAAAAATTGAAAAGTAAGGAAAATTACCCAACATATTTTATAAAGCCAAAATGATCCTAATACCAAAGCTAGATAAAGATACTACAAGAAAAGAAAATTACAGACTAATATCTCTAATAAACATAGGTGCAAAAATTTTCAAAAAAATACTAGCAAAGTAAATCCAACACCACGATAAAATAGGTTTTATTCCTGTTATAAAAGAGTGATTCAACATGAAAAACCAATAAAGGTAATATACCACATTAAAAATTTGCAGGGCAAAAACCACATGATTGTCTCATTTGGTGCAAAAATAGCATTTGACAATATACCGCATTGTTTCTTGACAAAAACACTTCAAAGACAGGAAAAGAAGGAAAGTTCATCAATATGATAAAGGGCATATATGAAAATCCCACAGCCAACACCATACTTAATGGAGAGAGCATGAAAGCTTTCCCACTAAGATGGGGAAAAGATAATGATGGCCTCTGCCACAACTGTTATTCAACATTGTGCTAGAAGTTCTAGCTAGAGCAATTAGGCAAGAAAAAGAAATAAAAGGCATCCAGTTGTAAAAAGAGAAAATAAAACTCTCACTATTCACAGATGAAATGCTCCTATATTTGGAAAATATCAAAATATCTATCCATGATTAAAGCTAGTAGAGTTGTTTTAGTTTGCCGAAGGGATTCTGAAGCAAAGTACCAGAAATGGGTTGGCTTTTATATAAGGGATTTTTTAGGGTAAAAGCTTACAGTTCCAAGGATGTGAAAAGTCCAAATCAGGGCACCATAAGAGGAGCATTCTCACCAAAGCCAGTTGTCACATGGAGAAGTAAGATGGACACCTATATCTTCTGATATGTCTGCCTTTCTAGCTGTAGACAAACCTGGCATAGGATTTGTCTCCTCTTGTGCTGGTTTGTGGGCCCAGTCTCATGGGGACTTCATTTTTAAGCCATTCTCTACTCTTCTATTACATGACCAGAACAAACATAGCTCCTTTATTCATGTGTCTGTCTAAGTCTGTCTTTCTATGTGTTTCCATTAATATCAGACCTAGCAAGGGAGCAATGACTCAAATTGAGTCAAGGCTCTCTGATGTAATCCAACCTAAAGACCTAAGCAATTTTATCAAGTAAACTAATCAAAGTCCCCTCAACTGATTTTAATGCAATCAAAGGTTATCACACCCAGAAGAATAGATTAGTTTACAAGCCTAATATTCTTTTTGGGATCAATAAGATAATTTCAGTCTGCCACACTCCACCCTCTGAATCCCAAAAGACTTATTCCAAACAGACTTAAATCATTTTATTAGCAATACTAAGTACAAAATCACATCAAATTCATTTATAAGAATATAGTTTGTCTTGGGTCAAAAGTCCCCTCTGGCTGTAGCCCTGTGAAACCTACAAAATAAGTTATCTGCTATCAATATACAAATAAAGAACAGACATAGGATCAACATTTTCATTATCATAAGAAGAAATTGGGAGGGAAACAGTCAACAGTTACTATTAGTTCTGAAAATCTGCAGGGCATACTCCATTAGATTTCAAAGTCTTAGAGTCATCCTTAAAGTGGTGTTTTTTTCTCCTCAAAGCCTCGGGGGGGGGGTGCCTCCCTATCCACGGGCTTAACCAATGGCCATACCTTTGTTTCCTTCCTCTTCAAACATCTGGGTGACAACTGAGCTCCAGAACTCACCTTCCAAGAAAATCTGGGTGATGACCATATTTTCTCCAACCTCTGGGGAACAGACTGAACCCCTTTACTATAATGAGGTGGTGGCAACATCCTCCCTAATATCTAGCATACAGGTCCAACCCTGTAAGAACAGTGGGGTGGCAACCTGACTCTCCTTAATCAACGAAGCCTAGGCCCAACCACCTCAAAGCAGTAGGGTTGTGACCTAATATTCCGTAACCTATTGACAACAGGCCTACATCCCTCAGAGAGGTGGGGTGGCAACTGACTATCCCTAACAAATGGGGAATATGCTGCACCCTCTCTCTAGTCTGGGGTGGCAAAACTCTCCCTGAACAGTGGACTTGAACATCCACCCTCTTTAAATCCCTGGGCAAACTCATCCTCTCCATACACATGGGTGTGGTCCCTACTGCATTTCCAATACTGACTTACAAGTTCCAAGTTTAGTTAAGTCTTTACATGAGCCACTATATTTTGAAGGTTTGTTTTTCAGAAGCTTGGAATTTCCTAAGTCAATCTCTGGTTTCTTTGTGCCCAACAATTCAGCTCTAAGTTAATCTCTTTCTTCTTGCATTTTGATATAAGATACAATGAGAAGCCAGTCTACATTTTCCACATTTACTTTGCAAATATCCTCAGCTAAATGTCCAAGCCTGTCATTTTCAAATTCTGCCTTCCATCTAATATCATGAGTCAATCTTGCTAAGTTCTCTGCAACTTTAAAACAGATTGCCTTTCTTTCAGTTTCCAATAATAGTTCCATCATTTTATTCTAAGGCCTCACTAGAAATAACAAGGGTCCATATTCCTACCAAAAGTCTCTTCAAAGCTATCTATGACTTTTCTATCAAGCATCTCACAATTTTTCAAAAAATACCTCTCACCCATTTATAAAACCATTCCAACATTTTTGCTAATTGCTGCAGCACAACCACACCCTTGGTACAATTTCTGTTTTAGTTTGTCAAAGGATTGCCCACGCAAAGTATCAGATATTGTTTGACTTTTATAAAGGGGATTTATTTGAGGTAAAATGTACGGTTACAAGGCCATGAAAAATTCAAAGCAGCATTCCGTAAGATGTGATTTTTCACCAAAGTCAGCTGCCATGACGGGAAGCAAGATGGCTGTGGATCTCTGCCATGGTTCCTGCTTTCTTTTGCTGTAAGCAAACCTGGCATAGGGCTTGTCTACTCTTGAGCTGATCCATGGACCCAGTCTCTTGTAGACTTCATGTTAAAGTGATCTTCTAGTCCTCTAGCAATGTATCAAACATGGCAGCTGCCTTTATCCTGTGTCTGTCTGTCTGTCTATCTCTTTGTTTCCATTTATATCTGAACCAGCAAGGAGTCAGAAACTCAAGCTGAGTCACAGCTACTGATATAGTTCAACTTAAATCCCTAAAATGATCTTATCAAGTATTCTAATCAAAGGACACCAAACAAATTTTATACAATCAAAGTGTATCGCACTCACAGGAATAGTTTAAAAAATCCTTCTCTTTTTAGAATTCAGAAAATAATCTCAAACTGCCACAAAAGCTAATAATGACTTCAGCAAATTGGCAGGATTCAAGACCAATACACAAATATCAGTGTTGTTTTTCTATACTAATAACAGGCAAGCTGAAAAGGAAATCAATAAAACATTACGTTTACAATAGCACCAAAAAGTCTAAAATATCTAGAAATTAATTTAGCCAGATATGCAAGGGAACTGTATTCAGAAAATTATAAAACACCATTAAAAGTAATTAAAGTTCAAAACTTTTACTATTTAATTATTGTTTATGTATGTTCATGTACAAATGGTATAAAATAATATTAACAATAGGGTGGGTTGGGGAAAAATACTTTGGTTAGTAGTAATATTTTGAGGATCCTCTTTAATCATTAAACATATTTAACAACAATTCAAGGTGTTGGTGGTAGGGTGATATATTAAAGCCCTGTATGATGTTATGTATGTTTGTTTTGTAAGTTCACAACTATTGCTATATGCTTATTCTTTATGTATGTTCATGTATAAGTGATATACTTCAATAAATTTTTTAAAAAGTAATTAAAGAAGACCTAAACAAATGCAAAGACATTCCTAGTTCATCTATGAAAGACTAAACACCATGAAGATTTTAATTCCACCCAAAATGATTTATAGATTAATACAATCCCACTAAGAATTCCAATAAGTTACTTTACAGAAATAGAAATGTGAATTACCAGTTTTATTTGGAAGGGAAACAGGTACCAAAAAGCCAAAAACATCCTAAAAAGAAGAGCAAAGTTGGAGGACTCACACTTCTTTACCCTGACATGTATTACAGTGACACAGTGTTCAAAACAGCATGGTATTGGCATAAAGGTAGACACATTGATCAATATAATCAAATTGAGAGCCATTGTGCAGCTAAAGATGCGGGGTTGAATATTGCCATATGCCTGATTGTTCACAGCTGAACTCAGGGAGAAAGCAGTACAGCCAAGGCTGAAGAGGAGGACTGGATATAGACAAGCCATATGCCTTGTGGCCCACAGCTGAGCTATGGGAGATGGTGAGCCTTGAGGGGAAGGCAGGAACCTCGACAGAGATCAACTGTCATCTTGCCTTGCCACATGGCTGACTTTAGTGAAAAAGCATCTTTGATGGTGCTTTGATTTGGACATTTCACAGCATAGAAACTATAAGATTTTCCTCTAATAAAATTCCAATTATAAAACTCAATACATGTCTGGTACATTGTATCTGCTGCCCTGAGGCAAACTAAGACAATGGTTACTACTGCGTATATGAAATGTTTTTCTCGGAAACAGAACAAATGTGTGTTAATATTACAAGAGGTTTATACCAGGGTGATATTTGGGCAAAAATACAACCAAAATAAACTATGGACAGAAGTGTATAGTAATATTTTAACTCTCTTCCACTACTAGTAAAAAAAAAAGTAAACATGCTCAGTAAAAAGCACTAGACAAAAGTACTACATATTGTTTGACTCCATCTATACAAAATGTAAATAGAAATAAATTACAGAGATGGAAATAGATTAGCAGTTATGTTTGACAGGGGAAGGATAGAGATATTGAGAGATGATTACCAAGGGGTAGGTATTTTTTGCAGTTCTTTGTTTTTTGTTGTTGATTTTTTTTGGAGTAAAGTGCTCTAGTTTTGATTATAGTGCTAAATGCATGACTCTGTGATTATACCAAATATTATCAATTATACACTTTAAATGAATTGCATGGTTGATTATGTTTCAATAAAATTAATAAAAAATGTCTTTACCAGATAAACAAAAGCTGAGGTAGCTCATCATTACCAGATCTGCCCCACAAGCAATGCTAAAGAAGTTCTTCAAATCGAAAGGAAAGGACACTAGACAGTGCATTTAAAAAGTTTACAGAAATGCAGATCATGGGTAAAAGTAACCATAATAACTATTTACAAATGTCATTACTATCATTTTGTATAATTTTGTATAGAACTCTACTTTTTTTACTTTTCACAAGTTCTAAAAAGTAAATGCAAAAATTAATGATAAATCTATCGCTTAGGCATACAATATATATAGAATTTGTAACAAGTACATAAAAAAGTGTGAGTACAAAGTGCTATAGGAATGGTGTATTTGTCTGCAGTTGAAGTTGAATTGATATCAAATCAAATTCAAAGCAAAATATATCAAAAATATTTTCAGAAAGAAATGAGAAGAGACTCACAAATTCAAATGAATATGAAAGAAGGCATCAATGGAAGAAATGAGGACAGAAAAAATAAAGGCTTACACAGACCAAATAGACCTGCATAGCACAAGTTACTTAAAATAAAAATGTATTAATCTGTCTACTCAAAAGGCAAAGGTTGGTAGATTGGAAAACCATGACCCAAGTATGTTCTGTTTACAAGAGACTCATTTTAAATTCAAAGATACAGGTAGATTGAAAGTGTAAGGATGGAAAATATAAGCCATGCAGATAATAAAAATGAGCTAAGGTAGCTATACTGATACCAGATAAAATAGACTTTAAGTCAAAACTTTTACAAGGGACAAAGAAGGTCATTATATACTGACAAAGGGGTCAATTTAACCGTAAGACATAACCATTAAAATTATAAATATATATATTAGCATAATTTCAGAGCCCCAAAGTACATACAATTCCTATATACCTAGGTATCCAAAATTAACATTTTTTAAAACATTTTTTCTCATTTGTTATATCATTCAATCTTTATCTAGTTTATCATCTATCTATCTATCTATCTATCTATCCATCTATCTATCTATCTATCTATCTATCATCTATCATGTATCTATCTCTCATCATTGTCCTATATCTATATCTGTATCTTTGAATATCTGTCTGTCTACTTATCTATTTCTAGACACTTGTGACTAGATTGAATATATCATGCACCTTCACCATTAAATACCTCTGTTATAGTATCCCAGCTGCTAAAACAAATATCATGCAATTGGTTGGCTCAAACAATGCAAATTTATTGGCCTGTGGGTTTGAAGCTGGGGCAAGTAAAAAATCAAGGCATAAGTAAGGCAATGCTTTCTTTTAGAAGAGTATGGCATTGTGGGTTGGCTCCAAGTGATCCTTGGGTTCTTAGCTTTTCTGTCACATCACAATGCACATGGCAATGTCATTTCTTTTCTCTTTTGGGCTCCACCGATTTCCAGCTTCACCTCCTCCAGGAGCATTTCTCCTCATAAAGCTGCCAGTAATAGGATTAAGACTCATTTTCAGCTGGGCCACAACTTAAGCTAAAAATAACATTTTCAATAGTTCCTATTCACAATGGTTTTACACTCACAAGAATGGATTTAAATTAAGAACATGTTGATTTAGGGTGGTAGTAAATAATCTAACCTACCCACTCCTCCACGTATATTTCTTAAGAACAAGGATATTCACTTATGTAACCACACTGATAACAATTATCAAGTTCAAACACTTAACATGATTTAATGTATACAGTTTGTACTTGTTTTTTCAATTTTCCAAATAATGTTATTTGGGCATTATAATAAGTCTAGTCCAGAATCTATTTAATTTTTATTGTC
The DNA here is from genome assembly GCA_026826555.1 of Tolypeutes matacus. Classification (NCBI taxonomy): domain Eukaryota; kingdom Metazoa; phylum Chordata; class Mammalia; order Cingulata; family Chlamyphoridae; genus Tolypeutes; species Tolypeutes matacus. Next base: position 265,440 of record JAKSZT010054285.1, on the reverse strand, counting down.
TCAGGCACCTCTATATTTAAATTGTAGTAGCATATATACAATATAAAATTTACCATCTCAACCATTGCCAAGTATACAATTCTGTTGCATTAAAAACATTCACAATGTTGTGCTACAATCAACACCATCCATTACTGAAACTTTTTTTATCACCCCAGAGACCATGCATATATTGTGCATCAACTCCCCATTAGCCCTTCTACCAAAACCAGTAACATACTCTGCTTTCTGTCTCTATAAAATTGCATAATTCTAGTTATTTCATATAAGTGGAATCATACACTATTTGTTTTTTGATGTGTGGTTTATTTATGTTTGGTATTTCTCCCTCTTAGACACATAGGCATGTACTGAAGAAAAACCATACTCTTTTTCACACTGATGGTTTTATAAAAAATTTTAATTTCACTACAAATGATACTGCATTAGCACATATTAAATGATTAATTACAGAATAATGATTTACTATCATTTTCTAAACATTAAACAAATAGGTAAAATTATTGCACAGAGACCACCATGCAAAAAAGATGATGAAAGGTTTTTATTAAATTTCCTGAATCAAAGGGGTACATCATATTAAAAACTCTCAGAAGGAGAAATTTAGGAAGGATATTTTCAAAGTTTTTGGGTTCGGAGGTGAAGCTATTTAAGACAGGATTTTAACTGCTATCAAGTTTTTGTGATTTGGAAAAATTCAGACATAATAGCTTAAGAATGGGGAACACAGAAATAGATTTCAAATCTATTCATCTTGCTAGCAGAGATTAAAGAAACAAACATCATAGCTATAATTTTTATCTCCTTCTCTTCCACTTACAATTTTATTTATATTTATTTGAATGTTATCACATACTTAACATTTAATTTCTAACTTATCAAAACTTGTAGGATAATTTAGTCTTTTTTTCTCTTCATTAAAAATGACACAGGGAAGCTGGTGTGACTCAAGCGATTAGGCTCCTGTCTACTATATAGGAGGTCCAGGGTTCGATTCCCAGGGCCTCCTGGTGAAAGGCACGCTCACCCATGTGGTGAGCTGGTCTGAGTGGAGAGCTGGCCCATGCAGAGTGTTGGCCCACATGGAGTGCTGGCCTACACAGAAAGCTGGTGCAGCAAGATGAAACAGGAAGAGACAGAGAAGAGAAATAATAAGAGACCAGGAGCTGAGGTGGTGCAAGAGATTGAGCACATTTCTCCACTCTGGAAGGTCCCAGAAATGGTTCCTGGTGCTGCCTAAAGTAGACAAGTAGACACAGAAGAACACACAGAGAGCAGACAGTGAGCACAAAATAATGGGGGGGGGAATAAATAAACAAATAAATCTTTTTAAAAAATGATACAACACGCGATGCCAATACTTATCCCCAAAATACTGGAAGGGTCTCCATTCATGGATTAATATTGACTCATTTATTATTTTCTTCACTATATTGAATGGCTGATGAGTTCCCTTATATATTTAATGCCTAATAATATAGAACCTTGTTGCTTAGAAAATTATGACACAAATTTGAAAATCTTCATTCATTTAATTTGACATTGTGATCCTCTGTATTATCTTCTACTATATCATTTTTTCCTTTATTTCTAGTTCATTTGGACTATTTTCTAAACATAATCTAACAAGATGGCTGAGTGATTTTGTTATGTATAGTTAACTATTTGGGGATTCCAAATTTTTTTTTATTTTTTATTTCTGTATGTTAGTATAAATGTCACTCACCAGGACATGGAGACTGATCATTGTAGGTAGGAAATTTATTGAGTTCTCTCAGCAGTTGGGGTCTGAAGAATAGACTTCAGCACACCCTTGGAAGGGGTAGTTATGAATTTATACAGTATTTCGAAAGGTGGGGAAATGTTAATCAGCAAGAGGGGGTTAGGATTTGGGTATGCTTTTTTTATATTTTAAAAGATGCTTAGATTACATAAATGTTACAGAAAATTACAGGGATTCCCTGTAATGTTCTCCACCTCCCACACCTCCCGTAACCTCCCACATAAACATCCTTCATTAGTGTGGCACATCACCTGCAATGGAGATACACATCTGGGGCTTTGCCACTAAGCATGGACCATAGTTCACATTGTAGACCACACTCTCTCCCACACAGTTCTGCATGGTATATGCTGATGTAAAATGGCCAAATCTGTCATTGTAATGTCACCCGGGATAATTTCCAAGTCCCAAAAAAGTCCCTGTATTACAACTGCTTTTCCCTCTCCCTACCCAAAAGCATCCAGTGGCCACTGGCTCCACCTCAATGTTGTATTTTCTTCCATTGCTTGAATCACAATATGTCTACAACAGAATACCAGTAAGTTCACTCTAGTCCATAGCTCTTCCCACAATCCTGAGGAGTCTGGGATGGTGATGACCACTCCACCTCCAAGTGAGAGGGGGCTTATATCCCATGGATAAGATGGTTGGGGTTATCCTGCCTGCAGCTGCAGACTCTCTCCATTCCCTGGGATGGCCATTGTCCATCATCACCTCCTCACCAGGTGACTTGGGTGAGGCCATTGAGCCTACATAAATACACAATTTCATGATTTTATCTTCAAAATACATTAAATGGATGCATTAGAAGCAATATATGTGGCACTAGATAAAAAATATATTTTTCCCCTTGGAATAGAGATTTTAATGCCTGCAATTTGTGTTCTTAATCCTAAAATTTCTCAACATAGCAGTCATTTTCATTTTATTTGCATTAATATTTGCACTGAGTAAAAATAATTATTTAAAATTTACAATACCACATTAAAAAAAGGTACATTATCATCGATCTCTTTCACTAACCACAGCTTTCTCAGATTCTTCTTTTGTCTTCAACTTTCAGTCAACACAGGTCACTGACATTGGAAATGAGAAGGAAATTTAATTTTGAATCATATTTTAAGTCACATCATCAAAATGAGAATGGCTTCAAACAATTATCCTATACTTTTTCCTGGATAAATCATTCCCCTTATAACTATCTTTACAGCCTCCTTTATCTGATTGTTTCTAGGACTATACACAATAGGATTCAAGAAAGGTGGGACTATTCAATAGAGCATGTACTGAATTGTGGGTCAGGTGGAGGATAGGTTCACATACACAACAGCAGCTGAGCTGATGAAGACAGTCACCACGGGGATGTGAGGTACACTGGTGGAAAAGGCCTTTCCTCACTCTTTCCTGGTTGGAAACTTAAGCACAGTAGAAAATAAGTGAATATAAGATTTGGTGATGGAGGCAAAACAACCATCACCCCATCCCTACCACAGAGATAAAAATAAAAATTTCATTGCTGAAGGTTTCCCAAAAGCATTGCCAAGTACATCAGTATAAATAGCATGGAAGGTAAGACACTTAACTTCCAGACATCAGAAAATCTTGTAAGCAGAAATTCAGTCACTGTGGTAGAGTTGGGCATCTTAGAAAAATTGGCCTTGGTCTTGGAAAGACAGACCAAAAATCCCTAAAAAAAAAAAAAAAGGAAAATAAAGATGGAGAATAAATGAGCCTAAATACATTCATCATCTCACATTAATCCAATTTTAGTCTCTCTAGTTTATTTTTGGTTAATAGGATATAACATAATGTTTCCTCATGCTCTTTAGTCTCCCTGCTTGTGAAACTTATTTCTGGGGTAGGAGTAGCAGTAAATATAATCTTTAAAAGCTTGTGCCTAGGTTTGTATATATTTCTATCACTTACTAGTTATAAAATGGATCTATCAGAAGTTAAAGGATTGCCTTGAAGATTAAAATATTTCATATAGGTAATTTCTATGCATCCCTCAATCATTAGTAATATTCAGAGAATGTTAATATTTATGATTATATGATGACAAAACAGAATCTGAGTAAAGACAGAAGGGTACTATTTATTCAGAACCTCTCAAAATTTTATTAACAATTATAATCCATTCCTAGGCAAACAGGTTTTAATCTTCACTTCACGCACTATGAATTTTGACACTGATGAATTTGAAATTTAACCTTTAAAATGTCCATTCTCTGATGACCATATATTTATTCACTGGCTATACATATAATCTTCCTAGCACCTGTTAATATACACATATTTTTATTTTGTTATTTTATTCTTCAACATATCCTTGTTGAATTCTTAATGGTTTCTTAGATGTTTTCTAGCTTCATTGTATTTGTTCAATATCCTTCATAAACTAATCAATCAAGTGAACTATATTAGCACCACCTTTCATTTATTTTTTATTTCTTTTATAGTTTACCGTATTCGTTTATTATGAACTTTAATTCTCATTACAACTCTGAAAATTGTGAAGCAAAATATGCATAAAAAAGAGTAGGTGACTGAAAAGTCAAGGACACTTATTAGGTCATGTAAAGGTCTGTGGAAGGGTGGGCATTCAGTGTCAGATTTGTCTGCTCAGATAGTGCATCACCACAAGGAGCATTTTCTCCAGCACAACTCCTGTTCCTACTGAGATTCAATGTTTCTCACCACACCAATTCAAAAATCCTTATTCAGGCACAGTATTCACCAGTACAGCAACATTCAAACCTTATGAATACTGTAGGATCCACGAGACCCCAATTTTTGAATCCCTAGTAAATCACAATGATTCAGAGCTGAAATGTCTCTCCACTGATTTCCTACATATACATCATTAGGTGATCCATAAGAACTGTTCAAAACTATTTTCTATATTGTTTCATATTTTAATATTCTTGACCTTACTCAACACTATGTTATAACTTCAACTCAAAATTATTTATTATGATCTGAGTTTCAACCCATCTAGAAAAGTAAAACTTGTGTATCACCCCAGTCTCTATTCAATATCAGTGTGCACTGTTTTTATCCATTTAAAATATTCTAAGAAATTTTGTCCTAATATATTTAGAATTTCAATATTTAAAAAATCTTATATAGTTTCACTCATCTGCCTCCCTTATCTGTTTTCTTGGGATGAATGGACTCATCTATTTCTAAGGCTGATTCACCACTTCAGTCTTCATTTCTCCCTCCTTTATCACTGACATAAATGTTTCCCACTAAAAGCCAACATAAGTGTCTCTTGCTTCTCCATGTACTCCTTGAATTTAAATAGATGCTTAGATTTCTTTGTTGTTGTTTTTTTTTTTAAGTCATTTGCAACTCTTGATATGTAGATATTACCTGGGGGGGAAATACATTTCTTTATTAACCATATAAGGTTAATTACATTAAGTGTTTTGATTATTTGGTTTTATATTAAGCACTATTATGTTTTCCCATAAAATCTGGACATGTTTCAGAAATTGAATAAGCTGAGATAGAAAGATATTGCATGATGTGTGGGCCATTAAAGGATGTAGTATTCATACCAAATCCCTTCATAATGTTCCCTTTCACAATTGGCCTTAGCCAAACCCTTATTAATGATAACATGAAAATGTTTTCTTCTGAAGTTGGTTACACTGTCTGTTTTCCTTTTTGACTTGAATCCACTTAATGCACATTTTTAGACTTGCTTACACTTTCAATCTTTAATTCTCAATGTTAATGCATGTCATATGTTTGTTTTGTTGTTTCCCTTTTCTCATGACAAAAATAACTACTTATAACATAGAGAACCTCTGCTAAGTGTTAGAAGCCCAGGGCCTGTGTCACTTTCAGGGTGACTTACTGGTCTTAAGAAGAAAAAACAGTTTTTTCTTGTTATGATACTCTTTATTTCTGGATTCTTCAAAATATTTCAATAATGCATCAAGATTTCACAATTGGAACATAGAGTGAACAACTGTTATTATTTCACAATCACCAAACAATTGTAGATTTCCAGCTTGAATTACTGATTTTTCAGCATAACAGAGTTAAATCTGTGCAAATTTCGGGAGAAGATATATTTTACATCCTGACTCTGACATTTTTTGCTATGCATCTATTGAGAACTTCACAAATTTCTTTCACATTCAGTTTGCTTTCATATAAAACTTGTAAAAAGGTCTACTTCATGATTTTAATATTTGTAAAAAAATTAAAATAGAGATTCTCATAATGGTAGTTACTGAAAAAAAGTAAATCAATGAGTACTAAACACTGAAAAGTGATTAAGCATGTGATTCTTTCAGCACTTACATTTCTTCCATCTTAAATTCATATAATTATTATTGTTTTTAAAGTAAACATTGAAGTAAGGAAATGTGAGCACATGGCACTTGCTAATATGATTTTCTGTCAAAGAAGTATTACTTAACATAAAGTGTTCTGTACAGATAGAGTAAACTGATACTATTGTTAAACAGTATACAGGTTGCAGGAGGATAACCAGCAAAGTTCTCCTGAGATAACTAGATCATTGCACAGGTGTGCCCATCAAATTGTAAAGACAAATGATTTTTTGCCTTTTATGCAAAGTCTTGAAGAATCAGAAGATATATTTTGGTTATTAATACTTTATTTTATATAATGACTGAGACAATCATGTAATCTTTAATTTATTTATAATTAAATTTATCTTTCAAGATATTTTAGAGTGAATGCAATGCAAACTTTTAATTCAGTCTAGAAGCTGTGGAAATCAGTTACGAACTAGTGCTTAAAAACTTTTCATAATGTTTTCATATGTTAGGAGAAAGCACTAGAATTACACCTGAAGTATAAGTGGTCATGAACAGAGTTTATTTTTATGACAGGGATTCTTTTATTTTCTATGTACCATGTCAATACAGCAGAGTGCTTGGTAAAGATAAAATATTAGGCCAATAAGTATTGAAATTATTAATTACTAAGCAATAATACGTATATATATTTTAGGCAAAACACATCCCTTAAATGTATAATTTAAGTATGCATTTAAATTACATTCAGCTTCTTCAGGTTTACATTTCTTCCATCTTAAACTGATCATGTTAGGAAAGCAGAAAGCCTCAGCATGCTTCTTAGAGTTGCTATCTACCTTTCTGTCATTGATTTCCAGTTTTATTTAAGTGTGCTCAGTGCAAACTTTATAATTTCAAACTACTCAACATACACTTGAATGCACTTTCTACACCATTAGGAATTAGTCACTGTACTGTTCAAAATTTTTATACCTTTCCTTAAGGTTGTCTTGTGATTATTATACTGGCTGATTGTTTTTACATATCTAGGTATAATTTTGGATAATTTAATTTCTCCTTTGTGATATATAATGTTAAAGATTATATATCTGGAAGCTATGATTATATATGTATATAATTTTAACATTGTTTGGTCTATCATGATGCAAAATACCCTTAGTATTGAGCCATACATCAATGCCTTCAAGTGTATACTGTGTGATAAGCACACAGCCACATAGCCACATCAGTTTTGTTTCATGTCTACACTACATATCTGTACGGTTGCAAATTTATTATCAATATATATGTTTGTATGTATTTCAAATAATCTTATCAGCAGACAGGTCTTATATATATTTTAAGCCTTATATTGTAAGTAATATTGTGAAATGTAGTTTCTCCACATGGTGTAGTTTCAATATTGCCATCTTGCTGCAGGAAGTAAAATTGGGAAACCCATTGACATCCCATTCCTCCAAGCATCAACTCCCGCAATAATCTCTTTATTTGATAGTTGCTCTATAGTGACTTCATGTAGTCATTCATTTTTCCTCAAGTATACAGTGATTATATCTTTGAACATTGATCCTGTAGTAATATACTCAGCCTTAAGAAATGATATGCTTGTTTTTTGTTTGTTTGTGTTTGGGGAGGTGCATCCTATAAGATTAAAAACATTCCCTTCACTTTTAGTGTGATGAAAATTTTTAGTTTTAATGAATTTTTTTCATTTAAAAATGATTTGAGTAATATCATTCATATATTAACATATATAAACAATAAGTGTATAGAAAAAGCTGTATAACTTACAAAACAAAAATGCATAATATCATAGAGAGCTCCCATAAATCACGCTACCATCAATGTCTTTCATTATTGTGAAATATTTTTTACAAATTATGAAAGAGCATCATTAAAATATTACTAATAACCGTAGTTCATATCTTACATTTGGAGTATTTCCCCAACCCACCTTATTATTTAAACCCTTTATTAGTATTATATATTTGTTATGCTTCATGAGAGAACATTCTCATATTTGTTCTGTTAATCAGAGTCCCACAGGATTCACTGTGTTAAGCAATCACATGCTTTGTAAAATCCACTCAAAGTGTACACTCAGTGGCTCTTGTTTTCATCACAGAGATGTGCTTTCATTACCTCAGTCAATTTTAGAATATTTCAATTACTCCAAAAGTAAAAATCCCATAACTCCTCATAATCCCTTATTGTTGATACTTAGAATTGATATCAAAAGTTCTTTGCCATTGCTGCAAAATATTACACTATTACTGTTAACTATCTTCCATAAGTTAGATTATTTGTAATGTTCCCATTTATCACCATATTCTTAACACCTTGTAATAAAAGAACATTCTTATATTTATATGATTAACCACAATCTTCATCCACAACCAAAATCACTATATTATACAGTCCCTAGATTATCCTCTAGTTTAGTTTCATTTGACATTTACACCCCTCGCCTACATCTTTGAGCCACAATCACTTTTTTAAAACATTTTAAATCCATTTTATTGATGCATATTACTAAAACATACAAATTATCCAAAGTGTACAATTAATGGTATTTGGTATAATCACACAGTTGTGCATTCATCACATCAGTCATTATTAAAGCCATATTGGGGGGTAGATGTGGCTGAAATGGTTGGGCATCCATCTCCCATATGTAGGGACCTGGGTTCGATCCCTGGGACCTCCCAGTGAAAAACAAAACAAAACAAACAAACAAAAAAAACAAAGTCATGTGGACAAAAAAACATGACTCATCTATATGCTGTTTACAAGAGTTTCACCTAAAATTTAGATATAAATAATCTATTAAAAAAAGAAGGGAAAAATATGACTATAATACTAGCAAAAAGAGAAGTGTGTTAGCTATACTAATATCTGATAAAATAGACTTTAAGTAAAAAACTGTTTTGAGGGACAAAATTACTGATATAGAGGTCAATTCAAACAAATAGTACAGCTCCAAAATATGTGAAATAAATGTTGACATTTCACCAGGTTAATGCATGTTAGGCTACAAAGCAATTGTCAATAAATTAAAAAATACTGGAATTATAGTGTGTATTTCTCCAAACACAGTAGAATGAAGCTAGACATCAATAAGAAAGGGAGAATTGGGAAATTCAAAAATATATGAAAATTAACACATTCTTAAATGACCAAACTGTCAAAGAAGAAACCACAAAGGAAGTTAGGAAATATCTTGGGGTGAATGAAAACAAACAAAACATAACAAATCTTAAGGGATATAGCAAGTTAGTGCTGAGAAGGAAACTTAGAGACTTAAGTACATATATCAAAAAAGATGATCTCAAATAAGAGACCAAACCTCATAACTGGAGGAACTAGATAAAGAAAGGCAAAATAAACCAAAAACAAGCAGAAAGGGAGAATAATAGACATTAGAGTAGAGATAAGTGAAATAGAGAATTAAAAATATAATAAGGGGAATCAGGGAAACAAAAGTTGTTTCTTTTAAATATCAATAAAATTGAAAAGTTTTAGCTAGAGTTGCAAAAAAAAAAAAAATGAAAGGAGAGATATTATTACTTACCCCACAGTAATACAAAAAATATTATATGAGGATAATGTATGCAACTGTAAGCTAACAAGTTAGATAACCTGTATGAAATGTGCAAATTCCTAGAAATATACAAACTACCTATATTGACTGAAGAAGAAATAGAAGATTCAACAGTTCAATACCAAGTAAAGACTTTGAATTAGAAATCAAAATCCACCCAACAAAAAAATGTCCAGGACCACATGGCATAAGATGAGAATTTTAATAAACATTCCAAGAAGAATTAACAACAATCCTGTTTAAACTGTTCCAATAAAATTGAGACAGGCACTCTAATTCATTCAATGAGGCCGGACCACCCTATTATTGTAGCCTGATCAAGAAACTACAAACAAAGATGTTTACAAAAAAAATATCGCTTATGAATATAGATGTAATATCTTAAACAAAACACTAGCAAACAGAATCCAACAGCTCCATAAAATAATTATACCATGATCAAGTGGGATTTTTCCAAGATATACAAGTGTGGTTCAGCATAAGAAAACAATCAATGTAATAGACTACATTAATAGAAGAAAGTAGAAAATTACATGATGCTCTCAAGTGATGCCAAAAAAAAGTATTTGACAAATCCAGTACCCTTTCATGAAAAAAATACTTGGAAAACTAGCAGTAGAAGGAAACTTTCTCAACATGATATAGGGAATATATGAAAATCTTATATTTAACATCATATTCAATAGTGTTAGATAGCACAAATTATTTTAAAAATGGCAAAAGATGACAAATGAGATACTATATAAAACCCACTGGAGGGAGGCGGCTGTGGCTCAATCGGTGGGGCTCCCATTTACCATGTGGGAGGCCCCGGGTTCGGTTCCCGGGGCCTCCTGGTGGGGGCAGGCCCGCCCGCACGGCGTGGTTGGCTGACCCAGCGAGCACGGGCAGCAGGTGGGGGATAAATGAATAAATAAATAAAATCTTTAAAAAAAAAAAAACCCACTGGAATGGTTACCATTAAAAAAAAATAAGTGTTGGACTGGATGTGGAAAAATAGGAATACTCATCATTTTGATGGGAATGTAAAATATTATATTAGCTGTTGATAATAATTTTGCAGATTCACAGGTTAAATAATGTATCAAGTTATATACATTATATGATATATATTATATATATATACCCAAGAGAAATGAAAGCAGGGACTAGAACAGAACTTTTCACACCAATGCTCATAGAGGCATTATTCACAATTGCCAAAAGAGGGAAGCAACACAAGTGTCCATCATTTGATGAATGGGTACATAAAATGTGGTATTTACATACAATGGAATATTATTCAGAAATTAATATAAATTGTGTTCTGATACATGTGACAGCATAGATGAATCTTGAAGACATCATGTTTAGTGGAATAAACCAGACACAAAGGACAAATAATGCATGATACACCTGATTTGAAATAATTAGAATAAGCAAATCCATAGAGACAGAAACTCTAATACAGGTTACCTTAGGAAGAATTGGGGCTAGGAAATGGGGAATTAATGATTAGAAGGTACAGAATTTCTGTTTGGAGTGATGGAAAAGTTTGGGAAAGGATAGTGGCAATGGTAGCACAACATTGTGAATGTAATGAATACTAATGAATTATGTATTTCTGGTTAAAAGGTGCATTTGTTACAATTGGGGTACAAATATTGAAGCATTGCTACTAACCACTGTCAATTTTTTACATTAAGGTTCAAATTTTGCACTGTACAGTTTAATAGGTTTTGACAAAATTTTAAATAGCCTGTATCCATCATTGCCAGATCATGCAGAAAAATTCCAATGCCCTAAAATTGTCCTGTGTTCCATTTATTCTATTCTCCCCTTCCCCTTTCCTTGGAATCTATGGTAGCCACTAAGTTTCAATTTTTGAAGTATAAGGTTCATAGTTACATGCAATAATACTGAGGGCTTGACTTATTGGTCTTTTTTCTTTTATTAGGCATTGCCTATGTTCTATAGAGATTCTTTCCCCTCTAAAAGAATAACTGGAATCCCCAGAATGAGAGTTTAATATTTTCTTGTTTATTTTGTAGGTCTCCAGCCACTGAGATAACACACTATGACAAGATGAACACTTTCATATTCCATAGACACATGCCCCAAGTGTGCCCTATCTCACACATTCCCCGACTCCCAAGTCCCTGCACCAGTTACCCTCCCTTGCCATATTTTCCAGAAGAACATTCCCACCATTGTAGTTTTAACAAGAGACCTACAAATCCCAGAGTCCACCTGCTCTTTCCTCCAGCCCTACCCCAAGTTCCATGGATAGTCTAATTCAACCCCCCACCCTACTCACTCTCATATTCTAACACCATGGAGCCCAATCACATCACTGCACCATTAACCCCATCCACTGCCTAACCACCCACTTCCACCTTATCACACTTGTTACCAAAAAAATTGCACATTTCCTTCAGTTAATGAAAACAAAAACAAAAACAAAAAACATGCTTATTACTCTAATTCAACTTTTGAATTAATTCCAGTTTCTGATAAAAATATATCATATAGTATGTATTTCTCATGAAACCATAATTTTATCCAAGAACATAATAGGAATATTGCTTTTTGCATAGAATTACTGCCTTAAAGCTTTATTTGCTTTTTTAAATAGAAATATATCTAATTTAATAAATATATATCTTAATGTCAACAATTTCAACGTGGTTTCCATGAAGCATTTTAAGTCATATAGAAAATAAAATGTTTTCAACTTAAGTATAATTTTCCAAAATATAATTTATGTTAAATTCATTTGAATTTGTGGTTTTTTGCAGAAATAAACATGGACACCAAGACAACATAATAAAAGGCACAATTACAAACCCCTTATACTGGAACATTCATATAACACAGAGGTAATGTAAAGTAGTACAGTGACAATAATACGTATTTTTCAATAAATGGTGCTTGGACAACTGTACAAACATATTGGAAAAAAAGAAATTTCACTTACATTAATGGAGCAGCATCTACCCATGTTTCGCGAATTTGAATCTCCGCCCTCGCAGCCTCATCTGCCGTCCCTGGCAGCTCTGACTGCGCCTGCTCCAAGTTCGCCTTTGCTATCCCCAGGTCCCACATGTGTAGCGTTACAGCTTCTTGGGCCAGTACCTGCACTGGAGAGTCGGCATTCACCACGAGGGAGCCGCTGATGACGAGGACCTGGGAGGTGGTGCTGTCCTTGGAATGGACAACAAGCAGCCCTGGCCGCAGAACCTGCAGTGTGGGCACGTGGGTGGCCAGGATGCCCAAGGGCCCCCTCTGCGTGGGCAGGTCCACCTGCCCGACGCTGGCGCGGTTGAAGACCACCTGTGTGGGCGAGGCCAAGGTGAACTACATCTGTACCCAGCAGGCGACAGGAGCCGGGGCGGCGGCTGCCTCGGTGAAGGCGCGCGCCTGGCGCACGAGGCAGCCCAGGCCCGGCAGCGGAGCAGCACCACCGGTAGCATAGTGGCGGCGGACACCATTGGTTTTATTTCTATAATATTTGAATCATTCCTCACAAGTTGTATTTTGTCACAACTGGAGTGGAAGCAGAGGAATTAAGTTAACTATTTTCTGAAACACGGACACATAAAAAGAAGGGAACAATTACTTAGAAAAGATTACTCATTTAAAATTTTTTCAGAAAAATCCCTATATAAAAGCTATATAATCATTAAGTTTAATTCTAATTCATATAGGATTTTTATTACAATTAGCTGGTATTAAGTTTGTCCTTGAGTCCTTGAATCTCCCCCAAAACATTACAAATCCTTTGCTAAGTCATATGTAGATAAACTGCAACATGGTACATTATATGTTAGAACAATATTTAGAAATGTTTAGCGGAACTATGGAAGAACACAAGGCAACAAGTAGCAGCCAACATTTTCATAGTCCCTAAAAATCTCACTAAATAGATTTTAGAAAGAAAAACCTGCTGTTATTAAATGCAGTTGATACTGGGACTCTGGAAAAGCAGGGGATACTCTGTGCCTCAGCTGCTGGCCAGGGACTTGAGCACTAAAATATTAAGGATAGTACAATTTAATCCAAGCATGCTCTATAAAAAGTAAATATATGTAAGGCCACCATATAATGGGTGTGTATTATGAGCAAGAGACACATTTTGCTATTGTTAGCAACTGAGACAATGGGTCATAAGTTAATGCAGAATTTATAGTAAAAATGTAGTTACCTATAATAAAAGGGAAATATTGCTACTGCTAAATGTTCTATTTCATCCTTTTAAAAATGTCTCACTCCACCGTTTCATATTTCCAAGAATTCTATTACAATTATTTCTCCTATGTAGTATGATTGTTCATTGGTCCTATGCCTTTTCAAACAAAATTTTGACTATGGGACCAAAGATGACCTTGTGACAGATTTTACAAATCCATTAATTCACCAGAGGATTTTGCACTTTCTGCCATGACAAATTGAAATTCTACCTTTCCTAGTTTCTAGCTGGGCTGTTGCAGTGATGTTTCTATTCTGTGGCACAGAGATCTAGTAAGATGGGTGCCATGAATGTAAATGTTAGTGTGGGCAAGAATATGAAAATAGAGATTTCAGGAGAAATATAAAATGCTTTGGAGATCTCAGCATTAGCATTACAGTTGCTCTGAGAATCAAATGAATGAACTCTAACCACATTCCACGCATTGTTGTTTTTTGTATATATATATACTACAGATTTACAAATCATATTATTTGGTAAGAAATGAAAGCATCTTCATTTTACATCTTGCCTTAAAATCTTCAGTACAGTTTTATTCCAAGATAGATGCACTTATCTCTTGATCATATGTGATTAAGAAACCATCCAAATAGCAATAAAGAAATTTTTTAAAAGTTATGAGCATTAGTAATGAAGACAGTGAGAAAGTTCACTTGAATTGATCTTCATACAATTTAGAAGACAACTTATGAAAAACAAGATAATGAACGGGGAGGAAGACTTAAGTGATAAGATATATGGATGCAGAAGGAAGGATTTTAGACATCATAAAATTCAGGTATACGGAGCCTAGGGGAGAGGGAAAGAACATATCATATTTATCCCTGATACATTGATTAAGATTTTACTTAGAGAAATATCAACTATATTTGCTTCATTCTGTTTTTAACACAAAGCACCCAGCAGTCAGAAATGTGAGGGTTAAAATATCTGAGAGTGATTCTTTAATGAAATAGAAACTGAAAAATTGTTAGGGGAAAACATGTGCAAATTTTGTGGATTGAAAGCTGGGCAGAATGGGTCCTGCAAAGTAACATTGAGAAACCACCCATAAATAATGAAATACTTGCCAGCTACACACACACACACAGCATTTAAAAAAACAACAACAGGAAGGGGTAGGGACAAGATGGCATCAGTTTAGGAAGGCACTCACTAAGTCACTCTCGGGGGACGGCTGATTGGGGACAGAATCCTGCCTGAATGGTCTGTGCTGGAGGCGCATGTAGCAAGAACCTTGGGGACATTGATCTGGAGGGAGCTGGATGGCAAGGTGGATTGCTCAGGAAAGAATCATGCTGCTAGCTTGTCACTTCTTTGCTGTGCTGCTTCTTCCATGATTTCCCATTCTCTGTTCCCATTCTATGTTTATATTGATTTTGTCTCCCAACGCTATCTCTTTTCCTTCCTTGATCTTTCTGCATTCTGCTTTCTGTTGTGGTTCTTACATACCACCTTTTTTCATTAGCCCACAACTTCAGGGGTATAAATTTCTATTCTATCTATTCTGTTTTCTCCTTTTTAAAATTATTATTAACTTTTTCCTTTCAGCCCTTTCTTTACTCTTTCTCTCTCTCCTCACCATTCTGGTCTTCTACATCATTATATATATTTTCCTCCATTTGGTTCCCCAGTCCATTGTAGGTACTCCACTTTTTTTCCTATTACTCTACACTGCCTACATTAATTAAATATTTGTATTACTAAGTCTTATATGGCCCATATTCTAACATTTATCAATATTACTATTATCCTTCTTCCTTTCTCACATCTTTTGATTCCTCTGGCCCTAATCTTTTGCCTTCAAGGGAAGATAGAAAGAAACAAGGAAATAAAATAAGAAAAACAAAGTGTCAAAGAAAAAAAAAAACACACAGAACCACCTGCTAAATAAAACTCTAGAGCAGAGAGAGAAGCTAATCAACTGAATAAACCCATCAATATAAAATGATGACTAGAGGGCAACAAAAAATTACAAACCACACTGAGAAACAGGAAGACATGGACCAGTCCAATGAACAAACTAAAAACATGGAAGAGATACAGAACATTGAACAACTAATCAAAGCTTTCTAACCAAATATCATGGACCAACTTAAAGAAGTGAAGGAAAAGATTAAGGATATAAAGAAGACACAGGGAGAACATACTGAAGAAATTGTAAACATACATAAAAAGATAATGGATATGATGGTGATCAATGGCACAATCCAAAAAATAAAAAAGATGCTGGATTCACATAACAGCAGATTTGAACATGTAGAAGAAATAATTAGTGATGTGGAAGACAATACATCTGAAATCAAACAGAGAGTAAAACAAATAGATAAAAATATAGAAAAAATCCAGCAGGGACACAGGGATTTAACTGATGACATAAAATGCACAAACATATGCATTATGGGCATCCCAGAAGGAGAAGAGAAGGGGAAGGGAACAGAAGGAGTGTTGAAGGAAATAATGGCTGAAAACTTCCCAACCCTATTGAGAGAGATGGATGTGCAGATCCAGGAAGCACAGCGCACCCCAAACAGTATAAATCCCAACAGGCCAACTCCAAGACATATACTTGTGAAAATGTCCAATGCTCGAGACAAAGACTGAATGCAGCAAGAGAAAAGAGAACCATCACATACAAGGGAAGCACAATAATATTAAGAGCTGATTTCTTATCTGAAACCATGGAGGCAAGAAGACAGTGGTATGACATAGTCAAAATATTTTAAAAAATCTTCCAGCCATGAATTCTCTATCCAGCAAAACTGGCATTCAAAAATGATGGAGAGTCCAAAATATTCACAGGTAAACAGAAATTAAGAAAGTATGCCAATAAGAAACGGGCACTTCAAGAAATACTAAAGGAAGTTCTACAAGTTGAAAGGAAAAAACAAGGGAGACAGAGTTGGAGGAGAATTTAAAAACAACTAAAAAGGCAAAAACAGAAACAAAACAACATATAACATACATTAACCCAAAGAAAATATGGCTGAAGTAAGAAATTCATTGCAAGTAATAACACTGAATGTTAGTGGATTAAATTCACCACTCGAGAGACACAGATTAGCAGAATGGATAAGGAAATATGATCCATATATGCTGTCTACAAGAAACCCACCTTCGACCCAGGGATTCAAGGAGGCTGTAAGGTAATAGCTGAAAAAAAATTTTTACAATCTAACAATAGCCAAAAAAGGGCAGAAATAGCTCTCCTAATATCAGTCAAAATAGACTTTAAATGCAAAACTATTGTAAGAGACAAAGATGGACACTATATATTAGTAAAAGGGGTAATCTCCCAAGAAAAGAGAACATTCATAAACATTTATGCACCTAATTGAGGTGCCTCAAAATACATGAGACAAACTCTGAAAAAACTAAGTGGAGAAATAAATGCCTCTACAATTGTAGTGGGGGACTTTGATATACCATTATCAGCATTAGACAGAACATCTAGACAGTGTATCAATAAAGAAACAAAACCCTGAACAATACATTAGAGGACCTGGACTTAATAGATATATATAGAACACTACACCCAAATACAGGACGATTTACATTCTTCTCGAGTGCAATGGGTCATACTTCAAGATAGACCACATGCTAGGCCACATAACAACTCTCAATGAATTCAGAAAGATTGAGATTATACAAAGTAATTTCTATGACCAAAATGGAATGAAACTGGAAATCACTAAGGGCCAGAGAACCAGTTTAGGCACAAATATATGGAAGTTAAAAAACACACTCTTAGACAAACAGTGGGTCAAGGAGGAAATCTCAAAAGAAATCAGTAACTACCTTGAAACTAATGAAAATGAAAACACAAAATATCAAAACCTATGGGATGCAGCCAAAGCTGTCCTGAGAGGGAAGATCATAGCCATAAATACACATATTAAAAAAGAAGAAAGAGCTAAAATTGAAGATTTTACTGCAAAGTTGGAGGAATTGGAAAACAACAACAAACTAAACCTAAAGGAAGTAGAAACAAGGAAATAACAAAGATTAGAGCAGAACTAAATGAAATAGAAAATAAGAAACCACTAGAAAAAGTAAACAAAACCAAATGCTGGTTCTTCAAGAAGATCAATAAAATTGACATACCCTTAGCCAGACTAGCAAAGAAAAAGTGAGGGCAGAAGCAAAAACACAAAATAAGGAATGAGCAAGGGGATATCATTACTGACTCCACCAAAATAAAGACTATCATAGGAGGATACTTTGAAAATTTATATGCCAACAAGAATGATAATTTAGAGGAAATGGACAAATTCCTAGAAACTCACAAACAGCCTACATTGATGAAAAAAGAAATTGATGAACTCAACAGTCCAATTACAAGTAAAGAGATAGACTTAGTCATCAAAAACCTCCCAACTAAGAAGCGCCCAGGACCAGATGGCTTCACAGCTGAATTCTACCAAACATTTTGGAAAGAGTTAACACAAATTCTGCTTAAGCTCTTCCAAAAAATAGAAGTAGAAGGAATATTGCCTAACTCATTCTATGATGCCAATATTTCCCTAATTCCAAAACCAAACAAAGATACCATAAGAAAGGAAAATTACAGACCAATTTCTCTAATGAACCTAGATGCTAAAATCCTCAACAAAATACTTGCTAATTGCATTCAATAACATATTAAAAGAATTATACACCATGACCAAGTGAGTTTCATCCCAGGTATGCAAGGAAGGATCAATATAAGAAAATCAATCAATGTAATACACCACATAAACAGATTGAAAGAAAAAAACACTTGATCATCTCTATAGATGCAGAAATAGCATTTGACAAAATACCACACTCTTTCCTGATAAAAACACTACAAAAGATAGGAGTAGAAGGAAACTTTCTGAATATGATAAAGGAAATATATGAAAAACCCAAAGCTAACATCATCTTCAATAGTGAAATCCTAAAATCCTTCCCTCTGAGATTGGGAGCAAGACAAGAATGACCACTATCACCACTCCTATTTAACATTGTCTTAGAAGAACTTGCTCAAGCACTGAGGCAAGAAAAAGATATAAAAGACATCCAAATTGGAAAAGAAGAAGTAAACATTTCATTATTTACAGATGACATGATCTTATACGTAGAAAGACCTGAGAAATCTACAACAAAGCTTCTAGAACTTATAAAGGAGTTCAGTAATGTTGCAGGCTATAAGATCAATGCTCAAATATCAGTAGCATTTCTGTACACCAATAATGAGCAATCTGAGGATGAAATCAAGAAAAAAATACCATTTAAAATAGTCACTAAAAGATTCAAATACCTAGGAATATATTTAACTAAAGATGCAAAGGCCTGATATACAGAAAACTACACAATACTGTTAAAGGAAATCAAAGAGCACTTAAATAAATGGAAGAATATTCCCTGTTCATGGATAAGAAGACTAAACATCATCAAGATGTCTATCCTACCCAAACTAATCTACAGATTTAATGCAATCCCAGTAAAAGTCAACAATGTATTGTTTAAGGAACTGGAAAAACTAACTACAAAATATATTTGGAAAGGTAAGAGGCCCTGAATTGCCAAAGACATATATTGAAAAAGAAAAATGAAGTTGAAGGTATCATAGTACCTGACTTTAAAACATACTACAAAGCTACAGTGCTCAAAGCTGCATGGTATTGGCACAAGGATAGACATACTGACCAATGGAACAGAATTGAGAGTTCTGATAGATCCTCACATATACAGTCACCTGATATTTGAAAAGGCCATCAGCCCACTCTGTTGGGAGAGAGCAGCCACTTCAAATATATTTGGAAAGGTTGGAAAGGCTTCAACAAGTGGTGCATGGAGAACTGGATAACCATATCCAAAGGAATGAGAGAGGAACACCATCTCACACCTTATACAAAAATAAACTCAATATGGATCAAATATCTAAATATAAGAGCCAAAACCATAAACACTTTGGAAGATAATATAGCAAAGCATCTACAGGACTTTGTAATAAGAAATGGTTTTATGAACTTCACATCCAAAGTATGAGCAGAAAAAGAAAAATAGATAAATTGGATCTTCTCAAAATTAAAAACTTCTGCACCTCAAAGGACTTTATCAAGAAAATAAAAAGGGCGGAAGGGAGATTTCATCGGTTTAGGAGGGCACTCGCTGACTAACTCTCTGAGGACAGTGGATTGGGGACAGGGTCCTGCCCGGGGCTCTGTGCTGTGGGCGCATGGAGTGAGAACCTTTGAGGACATTTATCTGGAGGAAGCTCTATATTGCTTGGGAAAGATTCGTGAGTTCTATCCCTGTCCGTGGAAGTTAACACAGACGGCTGAGCCCCACCCTCAGGGAAAAAGGCTGGTTTGAGCCATGACTCCTACTTGCAACCCAGTGAGAGGGAGTGCTCTCTGAGTGTGGGAGGGTTCTGGCAAAGGGTTGAGAAGGGTTTCCTTTCTGTGGATTTGGCTGCCTGGAACCCCTTTCAGCTTTGGGGAACAAATTAGCTGGCTTGAAGTGGCGCCAGGCTGAGGGAAGTGGCGAATCTGCTGAGGAAGTTGATTTACCTAGCTGCCCAGGGATACATCCCAAATCCCGGCAGCAAACTGGTGAGATGGAGCATACTCCGATAGTGGGAGGGTTGTGACAGAAGGTGGTTTCCTTTCTGTGGATTAGGCTACCTAGACCCCCTCATAGCTTTGGGGAGCAGAAAAGCTGGCTTGAAGCAGTGCCAGGCTGAGGGGAGAGGTGAATCTACTGAGGAAGCCTGATTTACCCAGCAGCCCAGTGACACTGAGGCTTGGCTCCAGAGGGGGCAGAGTCAGCCATTTTTATCATTCTGCACTGACAAGCATCAGAGCTTCAGCTCCCCTGGGGAGGCCAGGAAATGGGAAGTGCTTGATTAATTTCCACAAGTCTAGTTAAGGTTCCCCTCGGTGAAGGGGGTGGTCTAGAAGAGGACTAATTTTGGGTCCCTTATTTGAGAGATCATAAAAATGACTAAAGTTTACCCCATTCACATGAGACATGATCTCGATATAAATTTCTCAAGGAATCTATAAAAAAATAAGCATGTAGGAACTAATAAGCAAGTTTTACAAGAGCCCAGAATTCAGATAAAACATCCAATAATCAATCTTATTTCTATGTACTAGTAATAAAAAACCATAAAAGTAACAATTATAATTAACCATATTACTACAGAAAACAATATACCAAGATAAATATCTAAATGCAACATGTACAGAATCCGTAAGCTACAAACTAAAAAATGTTTGATGTAATATATCAAATATCTATATTGAGATACATACTGTGTTGAAAGACTGCAAGAATAAACATAACAAAGTTGAATTTTTATATTGATCTATACATTTACCAGAATCTTACTTAAAACACCAGCAGGCTTTTTGTAGATTTAGACCAACTAGTTTTAAAAACTGACATGGCCAAGTCAAAAAACTAGAATAGGCAAAACAGTTTTCCAAAAAAGTAATAAATGTGAATGAATCATACTATCTTATTTTAGGACTTACTCTAGGGTATGATTTTATGGCACAGTTACAGATAAATAAAAGGATCAATGGATATATGAAAAGAGTTCTCGGAACCCATTCACATATGGTCAATTAATGTTTGACAATGATATAATGCCTAGTCAACTGGAAAAGAATAATATTTTGAAAAATTGATGTGAGAACATTTGAACTTCTGTAAACAAAATAAAAGGAATTCCTTCCTAAACCAACAACTTTATAGAAAAAATTAACTCTAAATGTTGGTTGTACTTCTGTTAAATTTTTAGAAAAAATACATAGAAGATATTCTTCATGATTAAAATTTTAAAATGTGCTCTTAGAAATGACACCAAAAGCACAAATCATGATGGCAAAAAATAATAATATATTGGACTTCATTCAAATAAAAACGAGTTTTCTGAAAGAATTAAAAGAGCAATTCTTAGATTCCTTAGGGGAACATATTTGAAAATGACATAATGATGAATGTCTTGTAACCAGAACATGTATAGAACAAAATACTACGAAGTAATAAAACAAAAATGCCATTAAACATATATAGACACTACACTAAGAGGATAAAGGATTGCAAAAAAACACATGAAAAGACGTTCAGTAGCAGTAGCCATTATGGAAATACAAATTTAAACTTGAGAAACCATGACTAAAATAAAATATGACAACAATACCAAAATATGTTAGGGATGTGTCACAACTGGAACTGTCCTGCAATTCTGTAATGAATGTAAAATGGTACAATCCCTTGGGAAAATTTTGTCAGTTTTGAATAATCAATACCCATCATAGGACCCCAATATTCCACGGCTAGGTAATTATATGAGAGAAATGGAAATTTATGTTCATCCCAAAACTAGTATATATATTTATAGTCACTCTATTAATAATCACCAAAATCTGCAAACAACCCCAGTGTCCTTCAATATGAGAAAGAGTAAACCAATAGTGGAACATCATATAATTTAATACTTGACAATAAAAAGGAATAAACTATTGATATATGCAAAAACTTAAAAGCAACAATTTGGGTGCAAATATCTTCAAATGGTCTTAAGGTGACTGAGGTAATGTTTACCAAACCTTGCCACAGGTGTCTGTGAGGCACTACGCCCCACCTTCTTCCCGGACCCAACTTCCCTATTCACCGCAGCCTATCACAGCACTCCCTCACAGCCATAACCTTATTTGGACATGTTGGCCTTCTCCTCTAGCCTCCCCCCTCCCTCCCAAATCTTCCCCCCACGCCCAGCAACAGCTAGGCCCTATCAGAAGACAACACGCTCACCCCGCCCCCAACATTGCCTATAAAACTGCACAGCACTCGCTGAATAAAGGTCTTACCTTCCAGCAAGCAAGTGAATGGTGTCTCTTCATTTAGTACTGTCAGGGAGACCACAGGGCACCAAACGGCGACCCTGTGACAACTTCTCCTTAACCCCTGTGAAGACCAGGGAGCCGGACCTGCGCTCTCCTGACAACTTCTTCACCCCCCCGCCGTTCCCGGAGTGCACGCCGGACGGTCCACAACTAGCCAGTGTCGCCCCCCGGGCTGCAGCAGGGCTGATCACCCTCAGGCCCGGGAACAAAGCGGCAGTGACACACATATGTTTCTATTTATGTGACCTTCTTATAATGGCAAAACTATAGTGATGGTGAACAGAACATTATTTTCCAGGGGTTAGTTGGGAGATTAGTGTGATTAAAAGAGGTAGCAACAGGGAATATTTGCAAACTATTCTAGATCCTAATTGTGGTGGTAGTTACAAGAATCTATACATGTATTAAAATTCATAGACCATATAGCTAAAAAAAATCTTTTTATTGCAATTTAATTTTAGAATAAGTAAAAAATAAAATAAAATGGGGAAAAATCTATGAAATATATTTATTAATCTTCTCTATATGTAATTTTTATTTCAATAGTAATTTTAGTAAAGATATGATGATGATGATGTAATAAAACCAAGGAATAGAATATTAACAATCCCTTCATGGGTAGAAGAATGCAGAAGGAGCAGCTCCTTTTGTCAAGAGATAAACAGATTTAAAAAAATTAATGAAATTTAGCCTATCATTAAATTTTAAAAATATAGAAATATAAAGTTGTGAATTTTGACAGTCTAAAATAATAACTGTATTAGTAACTGAATCAGTTGCTTTAGGTGAGATGTATGTAACATTGTCCTATGAAAGAATGCTTTAATTTATTTACTGGTTGATTGATTGCTTAAGTGACTGATTGACTCTCCTATACAGGCTTAATGGCTAGGCAGTACAAAAAGAAGGAATCTGGTTTCCAGATATCCAGTTTTCTTCTCTCTCATTGTTCTGCCATTTCCTGGGTTGTTGCTCTTTTTTTTAATATATATTTTTTATTTTTTTAAAGATACTTAGATTACACAAATGTTACACAAAAAATATAGGGATTCCCATATGCCCCACTCCCCACACCTCCCACACCCTTCAACATAAACAACATCCTTCATTAGTATGGCACATTCGTTGCAATTGATAAATATATCCTGGGCCATCGCCATTGAGCATGGATATAGTTCACATTGTAGTTTACACTCTCTCCCACACAATTCTGCAGGCTTTGGGAAGATATATAATGCTGTAATTTTTTCCATTGCAAGAATCACAAGTCTGTTGCTCTTAAACATATGTTTTATGATGGAACAAAATTGCAATGCCTGGTTCTTGTCTGGATAAAGTAAAAAAGAATGTAGACATCAATCACCTTTCTTATATAATTATGACCCAGAACTTTGATCATGTCCACTAAAATCTCATTGGCTTAATGTTATCATATTTCTCCACTTAGCTACAAGAGATGCTGGATATTGGATTCTCTAGCCAGAAAGTTATGTATGCAGATGACATTTTCATGGGAGATTCCCATACCCCCAAAGAACAGAATAAGTTGATAGATAATTAGGAATTTACAAAACAACAAATGAAAATTCAGAGTTAGAGAAGATTTTAAATAAGCCTGATGAGGTTCAAATAATTCAGTGTAAGTATCAATACATATAATTTAAGGATACTTAATTTTCATAATAACATGCTATTTTATACATGACATTAATGAAAGTAAGTGACAATATATGTAGTGCCTGGCACTGTTAGTTGCCTTCCTAAGAGTTGTCTCAAATAAAAACAAAACAATGCTTCCCAGTCTTCCTAGAAGAGGGAATGAGGGTGGATGGAGCCATTTAACTCAACTTTTTCAAAAATAGATTCAGTGGAATGTTTTGGAGCTTACTGAAGGAAAAAATCTTACAAGGGGCTTGACTAGGAACACACTCTTCTGCCCCAACGACTTCTGTCTTTCCCTTTCCAGGTGTCTGGACTGTGATGAAATGCTGGACAATGCTGTGCTCATTTCTACACTAGGGGAACCAGAGCCATGTGCTCAGGTCACTGAAGATAAACTGTTAAAAAGTATGGTTCCATAATGGAGTGTGGAACCGACGTTTCAATTCTGCAATTGTTAGACAGAAAAGTAAAGCCTATTTTACATTAGCAATATTTTGGAGAATGTTCTTTTATTCAAGAGTATCATGATTCCAAATTCTCTAAACAACCATATTACAGCAGTGAAGAGGAGAAGGAGATTTGAAATCAGTTAGGAGGAAAATGTAGGCATTTCCTCATATTTCATAATAAAACATCCATCTCTATTGTCTGCAGCCTGAAGCACAGAGGTGACATGCAAAGAAATAGAGATAAAGAGCTCTTTCCTAAAAGGACAAGAAAAAAACTTGTAAGGAGCTAAAAAGACATTTAAAAATCTTCCAAAGCATCATAGAGATTAAAAAAAAAAACAAAAAAAACAAACAGGAACAATCATAAACACATAAAGCACATAGAGACATATTACTATGGTTAAATGTGAATAGACTTATTTTCCAAAATAATCACATGTATGATTAAGAGTTTCTGCGTCTTCCACAGTAATAGGGAAATTGACTAGAGACGAGGGCTTACACACAGAATGTGAGACATATTTTTCCTAGGATCATTGTTTATATGGGCATTTTAAAATTTTAGCCAACATTTTATCTGGAAAACTTACAAAGGTATAGAATAATTGAAATGTTATAATGAACACCTAATTATATTTTAACTAAATTTATTAATTGCTAAACATTATTTTACCTATACATATGTATTTTGAAATATATAGATATCGATACTTTCAATTGTTTCACAAATAGTGCACATTCTTTTTTCAAATATAATCATCATATATACTTCTATGCATTTACATATATAATTTATAATGTTCTTAAAATATAAATATTTTTCTCAATGTACCAATTAAACATTTGAAATTATTTTGCAGAAATCCTCACACTTCTTCCTTAAACACAGTAGAACATATTGATGGGATCAGGACATTCTCCAACAAAATCACATCTGAAATCTCATAGTAAAGGAAGAATGTCAATATTAATCTAACAATATTACAATTTTATATGTACACATATATACAATATTACATATTATACCATATCATATGCCTGTTTATATAATGTGAAATATGATAGTAAATAAACTTAATGGTATGTTAATCCTTTCTCCTTGAATAATTATAATTTATCTAACCAAAAGAATATTGTCATAATAAAGATTGAAGAATATGTTTCTCTATCTTAAACCAATATCAGTAATTTAAACAATATATATTTAAATTTTAAAAAAGGGAAAGCAGCAAATAACGTGTTCAACAGCCCTCCTTTCATGTAAGAAAGAAAAGAAAATAAGAATTATATATGCATATACACACATACATACACATATATGCACACTCATACATACACTTTTAATAATACTTGTAATAAGATTCACTGACACAATGCTTCAAAACCCAAAAGATATTCGGTTGGTTGGGTATAGGGTAGAAGGGGCAAGAATGGCACCGAGAATTTTCAGTATAAATTTGTATGTATTTATCATTATGTTTCATATCTCTTTATTTTAAAATAAATTATATTTAAATGGATGAAAAAAAAGTCCTAAAATAGAATGCAGAGAGGAAAAGTGACAAATATATTTCAAATTCCTGTTGTGGTCAAAAAACATGGTATGCTAAGGATTTAAATTTAGTGACATATATAGTAAATAAAAAAATACATAAATACTATATACTAAATACAAAATGGGCTGCAAAGTAATTTGGACCTTTTTTCTTAGGGGTAGTAGCAACAGTGCAGTAATTATAAAATTAAGTAAATTTTAGTATAGACCACAGAAAATCATTAAACGTAGTGAAATCTTTAGGAACCAGAATTTTTACTATGGGAAATAAAAATTATAAAAATATCATGGGATGTATGGAAGTATACATTGAGGTATTTTATTGATGTTTAATTGGAATTAGAAGAATTAGGATGGACTTCTGAAATCTTAAGATATATATTTAAGTGTGCACAATTTTAATTAAAACCAATTAATTTATAATGTTTTTTAAGGTTATTGGTAATTCACTGCTAGAAAATCTAGTTAAGAATTACATGTTAAAATAAGATCAAAATCCCATTCATCTGGATCTAAAGGATTGTAACACCACCATTTTTCATGTGCATGGTAAATAGTATCAACAACATAAAAGGGGGTATTATACATTAAAAATAATGTTAAGATTTACCTAACTATAATAAAAAAATGCAAATTTACAGCAAGTTGATTGTATAATCATATTTTACTGCAATTTTTTTTCTGGTTACAGAAAAAAATATACTAATAACATTAATTCATTGTTTACTTTTGTCTGGTCAAATAATTCCTGGAACAACTTTTCTTGTATCATAATCTGGAACATAAAAAGAAATAAAATTGTCACTGTGGTAGAATTAAGATTTCCTTTTCAACATATTATGTTGATCAATTATAAAATGAAAGCCCATTATTAAGTTGGTATTGATGGTTTTGTTTTGTTTTTTTCCGAGAAGTATATTCCCTCTAGAGTCCTAATACTTGCTTTTCCAAAGGGGAAAGGGGGCATGATATAAATTATAGTATAAATTCCAATATGAAATTTCTGACGTTGTTGGCTAGAGCATTTTACTTTCATCATGTTGAAACCTCATATTGGTAATGAAATCACTAAAACTGAAAAAGCAAGAAAATACTTTGCTAAATTCTGGTTTGTCTAAAGTAAAAAGAAACAATTAGATGATTGTAAAGATGTTAATATGGTGTGAAAATTACACATCTAAGAAACTTGTTGAAATCAAATATTAATTAAGTAAGGCAAAGTAAGTATTTCTTAATATTAGTTTGGTTGGCTAAATAAATGTATAGAAATGGCTTGCGGTCAAAAAATGTGCATATGCACACAGATCTCCACTGCCTTTGTATGTAAATTTCTGCTATGTTTAAAAAATGCTTCTGAACCTAGTACCATGTTTTATATTTCCTAGATAATTGGGTCTATGAGCCCTATTACTCAGGAAGGGTGTCACAAAGCAGGGGGAGAGATTATACATTAGAAGGAGTTCTATGATTCCTCTAGTTTATCAGCGATCAGCCATTATGTTAAAAAGGAAGGTGAAAGAACTCTTCTTTAGCAATATTTTAAAAAGACAATTAAATAACCAATTGACTAATAAATTTTAATCATAATACTTCCTTGATATTAATGCATTACATAAATTAATATCTGAATTAAATTAAGATCCAACATCTAACAATGATTTTGCCTAATGATCTCATTTTTTTAATCTTTTTAATGGAAACTTGAAAAAACTATTTGCTACAAAAAGAATCTTCATATATAGTAAGTTTGTCTATGACCATTTGTAAATATGTAAGTCAGAGAAATAACAAAAAGTTAATTCCAGGTTAATTTTCAATGTAAGGCTAATCCTAACCACAGGCCCCCAGCTCTGGATCATCCTTAAATGGTTGGCTGTTTGAGACTATGAAAAGAGCTCACTTCAACATACATAATTCATGAATTCACTTGCTTATATTCACACCAAGTAATTCCACAAAGCAGGTGGAGGTTATACTGCATAAGGATTTTTCTAATTCTAATATATTAGCTATTGGTCTACAGTGTGAACTGTGGTCTATGGTTGGTGGCAAGGCTCCAGGATGTGTAAGTTCATTGAGGTTGGTGGGCCACACTGTGGGAGATGTTTGTGTTGGATGTGGTGGGAGGTGTGGGAGGTGGGCAACATGGGAATCCCAGTGGGTTCTGTGTAATATTTTAGGTAATCTAAGCACCTCTTAAAATATATGTATATATATATATATATATATAACATTTTTGTAAGCAAATACACATATATGCATATATATTTATATATCATTTTGCAAATGTTTGTATGTATTGTGAGAATTTTGATTTTTACCCATAATAAAAAAAAAAAAGAAAAAAAATATATTAGCTATAGATGTATTCTCTTAATAAAGAAGGCTATGAAAAGTTTTCCTCAGCAATATATTATTTTTAAAATATCTGGGAGCAGGTCTGGCTTAAGTGGTTGAACTACCACCTCCCACATGGTAAGTGCCGAGATTGGTTCCTGGTGCCTCTTGAAAAAAACAAACAACAAGCAAATCAAACAAAATATTCTACTCAGGAAAGCTGATGTGGGACAGTGGTTGAGCACCGGCTTCCCACATATAGGTTCAATCCCTGGCACCCAATACCTAATAAATAAATAAGAATCACTTTTATTTTTCTAAATATAAGGGCAAAATCTGGGATTTAAGTACATTTGAATCAGTCTGAGGGGTTTGTTAACATATCTTCCTTCCCACCTGAACAAATTCTGCATTTTATATGCCAATGTCAAAAATTTGGCTTGGGAAACAAACATTCAGAGGCAAAATTTAGGGAATCTATTGTCATTTCTTCAAAATACACATTGGTCATGTAGTCTCAGTAAATCCCATGTATGAGTTTTTAACTGGATGTTTTTGACTTATTTCTCATAATCCTTGTTTAGAAAAAATAAGTCAATTTTTAAAGTGGGATTAGAAAGTTAAATGAGTAAAATGTAATTTAAATGTAATAATTACTTTTTCAAAATATTAATTTCTTTACAAACTTCCTTTAATTTTTCATATACACTATTATTTTTCAATGATTTATTATATGATATTTAATACTTTGTAGAATCTTGATCATTTGAGAACTTGATAGTAAACACTGAAGATATTTTTTATTCTAGTTTTTTCTTTATTCACTCATTTTAACGAACTTCTGTTCATTGAAATGTTACCTAAGCATTATGTGCTAGTATCATAATTTTCTTTCAAAAGTTTCATTATTTACAGAGCATCACTGGAAGGAGTTTATTTTATCTCAGGTAGGACACAGAGATGCTGCTGTTTAATGAATAGTGATTTTAAGGAAAGAATAATAACATCATTCAATTAATCTCAGCAATTCATATTTAAAACTTTCTGGGGAAAAATATAAATGTGGCAGAAAATAATAATTCCATTTGTTTGAAGAAAACATTATTTATACTTTGCATTATTTATGCTACACATTTTATCTGAGTCAAAAATCATTGAAAATTATTACCAGGTAAAAGAAATGAGGGGTGAGAATTAGTGTTGGGAAACCATAGAGTTATTCTGGCACTTTAATTTCTAAACATATTTTCTGTTTGGATTTTCTGGCTTGCACATATGATGTTTTTAAACAGAGAATTTATTAATTTTTAAAGTACCTGAAAAAATTCCACATAATTATCAATTTGCCTACATTCATTAATTATTACTGTAAATAATGATAAACTTTCGGGATGAAAGGGCTCTCTGGTATGCTGAAATGTAATTAGAATGGAAAACAAAAATAAATGAAAACAATATGACCTAGCATATAAAAGTTTTAATGAAATGTACTTAAATACTGAAATTTTAATGGGAAATGGATTAGAATATAGACAAAAATAGGTCTGTTTCTTGTTGGGTGCATATTCAGACACTCCCAATTAAATTTCAATTCTATTATATAGCCTTAATTTAATTTGTATCAAGTTTATGTTTTGAGACTATAATGTTACTCTACATTTTTAAATTATTATGATTTTGAAATTATAGAATTATTGACATATTTATTCCTTTCCAATGGAAACACTTTGTCAAACCAGGTAACTCACAATTCGTTCATATTTCATTGAAAAATTAAATATCAGTCTTTCACTAGGTGCCTGCTATTTCCCACCATCATTAAAATTTACATTCAAGAATAATATATATTTTCTCTCTTAATGGAACTTAATGTTCATACGTGTGTAAAACTAAAATCAATGAGATAATAAGGCAAAAATGGAAAGTGCCAAAGCAGGTGTGGGGGATAGACCATCAGCTTTCACTGAAATGTAAGAACACAAAGGCTCCTGAAGGATCAACAAGAGTTTCACCTTCTTGTTAAAGAACTGAGGTGAATTTCTATAAATATCATAAATGATGAGATGTTTTTATCTATGTATCTAATATTTATCTAATAGTTTTAAACTATTTCCCGTGTGTTGATTTTCACTAAGTGTTTAGATTTTTTACCCTAACCTTTGCATGTTTGTTTCATTTGTCCCAGAAAGACCTGTGTAGAGAGAGAAGATGGACATCTACAATCTCACCACCATGGAGTTTTTCCTCTTAGGGCTCTCTGATCTCGCCAAGGTGGAGGTGCGCTATCCTCTCTATTTTTGTCTCTCATCTCTCAGGTCACCTTGTCAGGAAACTGCACCATTCTCCTGGTCATTGGGACTGAGAAAAAGCTCCACACACCATGTATTACTTCTTGGCAAATCTGTCTCTCCTAGACATATTCTGCCCATCAGCTATTATTCCCAAAATGCTTGAAAATTTCTTGACTGAGAAGCAAAGTTGGGTGTGCTTTGCAGCTTTATTTCCTGGTGGCCCTGGCAGGGACTGAGGTCTTCCTTCTGGCCGTCATGGCTTATGACCGGTACATGGCCATATGTTTTCCCCTTCCTTACAACCAAGGTACGCTGTACCCAGCTGACAGCTGGGAACTGGGCAGCAGGGTTTCTTAATTCCCTTCTGTATACGGAGTTCATCTTCTGCCTGTCCTTCTGTAAGTCCCATCAGATTAACCAATATTATTGTGACATCCCACCAATGGTAGCACTCTCCTGCTTTTCCACGTATGTGGCAAAGATGCTTGTTTTAGTGATAGGAGTGACCTTGGGGATCAATGTCTTTCTGATTACCCTTATTTCTT